>JAJHUR010100966.1:6876-25491 GCA_027495735.1 Lutjanus campechanus | reverse complement strand
GCATGGAACAAAAACAACATGCAAAATGACTGATATCACATCGCCTGTTGATCAGTGAATTTACTAAATCAGATTTAAGGACTTTTTGAATTTAAAACACTTTTTTAGTGAAATCCAAAGATTCAAAAGAGCTCTTGTGTTATCCCTGATTAGTGGGATTGAAGTACTTTCATTCTTTCTCAAAAACATGTTACGGCTTCATTTTACTCACAAGAACATTCACTGAACGAAGAGCTGTAGTGTAAAAATAATGATATTTAATTTAGAATACTACTGCTGCTGCACTGATCCAGTTTGTCTTGTGGACTATTAAAGTTTAACTGATCTCACCTCTTCAGCTGCTGGGTTTCTAGCCGCCAGCAGGGTTTTGCCCATCTCGATACACTCCAGGGTGCTCCGGCTGCGAGCCTCCACTTCGCTCTTCAGACTCTGGTGATAGTTCATCAGCACCTCAACTGAGGACACGTCCCTGAAGGAAACACGGGGTTTTTAACACTACTGGTTACCACATGTATCTCCACGTGGACATAACAGGAATCAGATCTTTAGAAGTAACGGAGTTGTTGATAATGAGAAAAATATCACAGCATCAATTATCCGTTCTCTTCTTTACCAAGTTTTGGTTAAGATGGCTTGATATTTATCTATTTATAGGATAGAAGCAGTCTTATTCTTGTAAATAAATAAAAAAACTGGGATGAGTAACAGCTAACATTTGGTAAATATCATTGTTGATGCTGTGAGCTGTTTTAAAGAGTCCTGCTGTTGGCTAATTACGACCTTTGGAGTGAGAATTTCTTCTCCCCTCCCAGAATATCAAAGACTGCTTGAAGCTCAGCTATTTCAGACTGTTTACTGGTAATTTTACTGTATAATATCTACTAATAAAGGTCATTTTCAACCTTATTTTGATCCAGAATCAGACACAAACTGAGGGTCAACACCACACAACAATATGTGAAAGGTCAAATCCTATTTGGTATAAAACGTACAGGAAGCTGTAACTAAAACTCCACCCACTCTGGTCATTGTAGTTTTTGTATTATCTTGTGAACGCTGTACATGCTTTATAACTAGGGCTGAAAGATTTTGAATTGCAATTGCAATTATTTTGACCGATATTGCAAGATGACCTGCAGTATTAGTGGGAGTGATAATGTTTTCATTGAAAAACACTGAATAATGAATACATTTATTATGAGATGTAATTTTTGAAGGATCTGTACCAAACAAAGATATTTTCTTAGGTCGCTTTCACACCAGAGCTGTTTGGTCCGCTTTAAACGGACCAGAGTTCATTGCCTCGGATAGTCCGCTTCGTTTGGGCAGGTGTGAAAGCTCATCCGAACTCTGGTGCGGACCAAACAAGCGAACTCTGGTCCGCCTGAAAACGTGGGTCTCGGTTCGCTTGCAAGTGAACCCTGGTTCGGTTCGTATGCAGTGTGAAGCTCACCGGACCAAACACAGGACCAAATATACGTAGTGACGCTATACACAGTGCGTACGAATAAATTCAATGGTAAATTATGCGAATTAAACAAATTATTTTCTATAGGTTTACTAAAATCATGTATTCTGTGCTAAAATACAACATATCTCATCTGTATTTATAATATAGCTTGATTCTGCATCTCTATTTACAGCTCATTAGTCCTTACGTGAATGTTTACTGTTGCTATGGCATTAGCAGTTGCTAGCAACAATAACCCATAAATTCACAATTTGGCATATTTAAACAAAATCAAATCACAACTACCAAGAGTCGCAGTCCTTAAACTCTGAGCTCATATGTTGTCACATGTTAGATCGTCAAAGTTAGAAAACTAACAGAATCAATCCCTGATAAGCTACGATAGCATTATAGGAACAGTTGCATTCACTAACGTTGTAGCATTTCCTAAAATAATGTGACGAAGCATGAGGGATTTCCCCTCCTACTTTGTCCAATCGACGAGCGCCCCTTTCAACCATGTGATGCTGCTCAGAAAGTTCGGTGCGCTTCAGAAATCACAGTGTGAAAGCAGAACCGAAACAAGTGATAAATGCAACAATGCTGCGACTTTCAGCTCCCCAATCGAACCGAGTCCGCCAAGTCATTTTATACATCAGTGACGCTTGAACTCACTCCTACATTACGACCTGTTTAGGGCTCGGAACTCAAAGTTTAGGACTTGGATCTTGCCTTAGGATTTGAGTGCAAAGACTTGAGATTTATATCTGACAACAGTGGTCCCACCTCCGCTGAATAGTAGTCCTCACTGCCAGTGAAAATAACCTTTATGTGTAAAGTTGGTGCTGTTCTCCTTTGAGACATTTTTAAAGAATAAAGTTGCACAAAAAGAACACTTAATAGTCTTAAGAAGTTTTGTATTTTTTTGGTTTCTGGTGAACAAAACATCCACTGTATGTCCTCTAACTTCTATCACTCTCATCCCGAGTTTACTGCACTCTCTCTGCGTCTCTCTTTCTCACACACACTCAGCCCCTTCCCTTACGATTTCCCACAGGCACTGGGAACCGAGTGTAAATCAAGGCAAAATTCCTTCAGTTCGACAATTCATTTGTCCACAGGCTTGTTAGGCAGGAAGAAGGAGGAGAGGGAGCGCGTGTCAATAAATCATCTGACGCCTGGCTATATTTATGCCCACAGCAATGAGTTTAACAAGGAGAGCAGCCCTTGAAGCAATATCCTAAGTGGCACTTCATCCCTGTCTCCTTCTTCTTTCCCCCCTCCTCTCCCTACTTCCCTCCTCATCTCACCCCCCCTTCTCCTCATCCCTCAGGAGGCTCCTGATTGTGAAGTGGCAGAAGATGCTTCAGCTATAGCGCGCAGACAGAGAGGAGAAGACGGACCGAGACACCCGCTGCCGTCTCTCGACTAAAATTATCCCATGAGCCAGAGATTTGGAGAACTTCATTTCCTTGTTCATAATTAAACTCCTCAACCTTAATCTGACCCAGTCATTCTCCTGCTGGAGCCGAGCTGGGGCTTCCTGCGGCGCTTATTGAGCCCTACTTATTACAGGGATCAGAATCCATCCTCCACTTCAGCTGCCAAGTGTGGGTCACCCTATTCAATTATTTTTGCCATTCATAGTACAAGGAGATGATAGATCCTGGAGATCCTGCCAGTCAGTGCTCGCACATACGAGTGAGGAGAGAGATCAGGAGAGGTGACTGGGATCCCTGTTTCAACACGTGCACAATATCATCGCACGGTCTCACCCAATTCATACTATAACTACAGAAAAAAGACATAAAACAAAGCACTTTGCATGCCTCATCCTGCATTGCGTTCGTCACACCACTAGGTGGCACTCCTGAACCAGCCCTCTCACATCCTCTCTGCCTCTTTCCCACACTCTTCCACCCACTGCTGGTTTAATTACTGGCAGAAAAGAGGGAGCTGTTTGTTCTGTTCGCTCTTCACAGGCCCATCATCATTCCTCTGACTGAGATAGACTCTTGTTTTGCTGTCAAAGCAGTTTGCAAATCAAGAATAGCCCGGCTAAATAATTCAAAAAAACCGGAGCTTATTGCAGTAAATCAACACTGAAAATAGCAGCTGCCCCTTTCCTCCTGACCTTCTGTGCCAATTATCTTTTTCCTTCAAAGTGATCTTGTTATGAAGAATGAAAGAAAATGAGGAAATCAAACATATCTCTGCTGGTTTTCCCATTTGAATACAGCGGCTCTCGATTAGCTCTCCACACACAAAGGCGAGGGCAGCAATTAAGCCGTTGCTATTAATTTAGCAGGTAAGCCAAAGGTGTCATAATCACCATGCAGGTAGGCAAAAGGGCCCTCTTTGATGCCCCTATTGTAGATAAAAAATGATAACTGCCCTCTAGAGTGTCCCAGTGCCCAGGATGATGTGAAAAAGTGCCCTTTAGGGTGCCCTTCCAGTGGACAAAACATCAGAAAGTGCCCTCTTGGGTGTCCTTCCAGTGGACAAAACATGATAAAGTGCCCTCAGGTGCCCTTCTAGAGATCAACACATGATAAAGTGCAATTTAGGGTGCCCTTCAAGTGCAGAAAATGGCATGAAGTGTCCTCCAAGGTGCCCTTCCAGTGGAGAGAGCGTGGTGAGGTGGCCAGAGTGGTCTTCCAATGGACAAAACCCGATAAAGTGGGTGCCCTTCTAGTGGGCGGACCAGTGGGTGGAACATGACAATGTTATGTCTTGGGTGTCCCTCAAGGGTGTCCTTCTAGTGCAAAAAAAATGCAGTGAAGTTCCCTTACAGTTCCCATCTAATGGAAAGAAACTGATAAAATGCCCGCTATAGTGCCCTTCCAGCAGACAAACGATGATAAAGTGTTCACCAAAGTGCCCTTCTAGTGCAGAAAACATGGCGAAGTGTCCTTCTGATAGACAGAATGAAATTAAGTGCCCTTTATTGTGCCCTTCCTGTGGACAAAAAGTGATAAAGTGTATCACTTTCAGCGCATCACAACTTTCAGCACGCTGGTGCCTCGCCACATACAGCTGGTGCCCTTTTTCTGTTTTTTCGCCCCTGCACCTCAGACAGCTTGAGTCCACCACTGCCGGACAGGGTTGGCTGCTGCTGCTGTTGCTGTTGCCGCCACACCTCATGACCTGCATGAGCGCTAGACAACATCTGAGACGAAAAGGGAGCAGGTAGGTTATCAGGCACTTTCACCAGCTGTGACAGAGAGATAGCCTGGAAGTGTGTGTGACACCGTGGCATGTATTAGTAGATTTGTCAGTGTCAGCCCTGCTCCCTCAGCATCGTTTTAATATCACAGAGAGAAAAAAAAGTGTGTGATCCACCCAAGTTAACCTTACAACTGTGTTGGAAGGAAAACAGGGATAGATGCTAACATTTTTAAGCACTGGCTCCACAGGCCCCCAAACCCCTACGTTTGGTGGCCAAAGTACATTTTTGGTGGCCCAAATGTAAACTTACATTAAAACAAGACAGGAAAATGCAACCTAACACAGCCTTACACTTGCATTGTCATTAATTGTGATGTAGTGTTTCCTGAAGGCATTGTTTCTGATGAAAAATTAGCTTGACTTCTCGGCTAGTTGAGGAAACTGGCGGCACACACCTCAGTACATTACGGCCTTAGATGTGTCACATTCTAGATACTTAAACTCCTGCTTCCATTCACTCCAAAGTTTTCATTGCCATTTCATTTTTTTCAGTCTGGCTTTTGTTTTCTTGGTACCTCTGTAAGGATCACGGTAGGCTTAGTAAACCCAAATTGTGGTAGCCTCAACATATCGTTAGCTAGCCAGCCTCAAATACTGTCCACTATTTTTTGCAGGATGTTGAACTAAAAGGGGTAAAGGAATTGGGATGTTTGTGGAACTGTAACTTTGTGTTGCCAAAGGCTCTGGGATAAAACTTGATGGCAACTTATATGGAATATTTGGTGGCCACAGAGTAACTTTGTGTAGCTGCGGGTCATTGAGCCATGGTTAACGTCAAAACCTGGGAAACAACAGCAGCCGGATGATGAGCTCTGTTTCCATTGTCGTCGCAGCCTTTATGAAGCTGATTTAGTGTGAGCCCAGAAGTGTGTCTTGTGCTCAGCTACATGATTTGAGCCAGGGTGGAGAATGGGATACAAGCTTGGCTCCATACAAAAAGCCCCCGCACTCGGGTCGCTGTGGCGAGCCTCTGACCTCTCCCTCTCAATGGGCATTGTGTGGGCCCCGTGTATCGGAGGGTAAAACAATCCATATAGGTTTAACAGGCATGAAGCAGGATGGATAAAGCCGGGGGACACTGGAAGGAGAGGTTGTCGTCCGAGCCAAAGGGCCCTGCCCTCAGTGTGCTGCGGGTCAAGGGCAGGACGGTAATCTGCAGGGGAAAGGGTCACTGAGGAGCTGACTGAAGCCCTCTCACCTGAATCAACCACGATCATATGTGCAATTCTAATCTTATTCCTTTGAATTTGCTGTCTAACATCTTCAAAGTCTCTCTGGTTCTATATGAACAGCAAGCAATGGCCAGCATTCAATGGGTAGCAGCCCAGACAAGGGGATTAGTATGCTATGACCTGCTTTACAGTCAGCACAAACAATAGCCTCTCCATTGTTTTTCATTTGTCATCTCAAAGTTTCACGCATCCCACCTCTGTCAAAGCATAATTTTTGCAACATATGAGTCCAGTGAAGATGTGACCGAGCAATAAATCAAGCCTCGCCATGGTCACCCACCGTCTTCTTTGATGTAACCTACTTTTTTTTTGTAACTCTGGCCCAAAAAAATGAATCTACAGCTGAATTCCAGGATTAGGCCCTGTGTCAAATTAATTCAGTTTTACCGGGGCTACGGAACAGATGGCTGTTTCATTCAGGACTCAGGGTAGTTTTGTTGCCTGGCAATCTCCAGCCAAACCAAATCAAAGACCATAAACTGTCACTTAGGGGGCAGTGGAATCTGGTTTTGCACGCAATCTGACTGCGAAAGCATCAGTCATCATACAACCACACTAGGCTACTCAGGACCTGGTCAGAAATTAATTGATGGTTAAGATGCAAAGCTGATAAGGAGCTCCTTCTTTCAAGAAAGACCGCAAAAGTGAGGCTGTATCAAATTCAGAGCCACATAAGCACAACTAGCTATAAATGCCATGTTATGGGAATATTTTAGTGACATGATAGGTGATAAAATATAAGATAAAGGCACTACAGACCCACATTTGAGTGGCACAGATGCACTTTAAAGTCCCTACAGGAATATGATGGGAATATTATGGAGTGTCTTTTTATTGGCAAGCCTTACTTCAGATTGCCTACTCACTATATTCAGGGTTTAGTTACCAAAATTAATCAAACTAACCACCATACAGCAACAGTTTAGGTTTAAATGTCAGTTGAAGGGCATGTTGACTTTGTAAAAATAAGAATTAATATATATTCTACTGGATCTCCACTATATTGCATTAAGTCTTGTTGTTATAAGCCTATGAAAAGTGAAATATCCTTATTAATAAAGAGAGGAGAGGGTATATATGCTTAAATGTGAAGAAGCTTCTAATTTGTTTTCTGCTCACTTAATGTAGTGGACTATGAAAACTGAATTATTTGTTATGTAGTCAGTTTTGTTCAGTAAATTGGTATTTCTGCACTCTGATATGTGTGAGTCATTATTTTATTATGTGATTACAGTGTTCATTATACACAGCAAACTTGATGTGAGCTCTATAATGGAATATGAACTCCAGTGTGGTTGCTGTGGGACTGGTTGTTTTATAGGGCTTTTCCACTCGCTCTCTCTGTTCTCCCTCTGTGTCTCTCTGCCTCTCTCGCTCATCGAGTCAAGGCGGGAGTTTACAGGAACAGCAGGCAGGCAGGGCCTTGTCACACCGCGGAACAACACAGGAATGTATTGTATGCGTTAGAAAGACAGGACAGCTGGGGCAAAATAGTGCACCAAGTTCCCTAAACCTGGCCTGCTGGCGTGGAAACGCATTATATTTACTATCCCGCGAAAAGACAATCAAAATGAACCGTTACACTTTGTTTTCCGTGACGTTATGTGGTTCGTTCCGTGTCGTTTTGTGCTGTAAAACAAGAGTCACATACACGCACACACAAGTGAGCCGCGGAGGAATCCTTAAGGTTGCCAGTGAGTGCTGCGGCACTGAAAGCACACACAGTAAATTGAGGCTCCGGCGTCGCGGAAAACCCGGACTGGAGTTTGATTTTAATCTGAGACAAAAACACATTTTAAAAGTGTTAAAATAGAGGAGGGACGTGTAATAGTGTTTTACACTGCTGAAAAAATATGTTATACCAAAGTGTGACTGTTAATTCTTTGATATTTCAACACATTTGACTGTTTTTAGCCTCTCTGTGCTAATGAGCTGCCTGTGTGTTGGAGGGAGCGGTTGCTGTACTATGACCTCTATCTAGACTTGACTATCTGTGGCTCAACTGTGAGAGCACCAGACACCAGCTATACAGGGAGTGGAACTGGTTATACTGGTGGTCGGTAAACTGGGGCACCCTCGTGTCAAGAATGACCCTGAAAGCCAGTAAGCAGTCCACAAAATGTCCCACAAAAAGAAAATGGAGAGGTTTTCCTTGTCTGGATGAATCTTTCTATATATCCCTGGAGCCTCTGCACCAGGGCAGACATGTTGAAGTGTTGGGGGGAAAGTTAGTACAACGTTAGGATCTATGCAGTATAACAACTTGAAGCTAATTTCTCATCAAAAAATGTTTTAATATATAATGAAGTGAATAGTCCTAACAACAGATATCTACTTTACTTTTTATAAATCCTGTGCAATACTTTGTTCATAATCCTACACCAAACTACATTGAACAAAGACAGAAATTATAGTCCACATAATTGTCTTTACAATAAATGTGTGAAAAACTTTTTTCTTTTTTTTTTTAAATCATTGGTATGGTCCTTGTAGTTGTTATGTAGCAGTTATTTGTAACAGTTACATTATTTATATTTTATATTATTTACTCTAAAGAACCATAGTGCTTTGATCATATTTCCACACAGTGTAAATAGTTCTCTTTATAATAACTGAGTGAAAACCTTTAAAAAAAAAACATTTGTATGGTCCTTGAACTATGATACAAAATACAATAAGGATACAAGTACCCTATATTATTTATTTCAAATAACTTGTTTTATATTTTAATTGATTTTTTTCACTGTTTCACTACCTTCACTCTACACAACACCTGTTTCTGATATGTGTATGTTTCAATATCACCTTTGCCCTTCATTTTAGTTATAATTTTTCTGCTTCAGTGTGCTGCTGTAGCAATCTATTTTCATATAAAGTATTTTATGGACAAACATAAGTGGTAGTCCTTCATTTTGCATGTTATAAACAAGTTTATATGCATGCCGAGCCGCTCAGGCAGGCATATAACAAAACCAGAGCCAGTTTGGCTAAAGAGCATGTTGAAGGCCAGGTCTGTGTGACCACAGACATGTTTAGATCTACTGTATCTAGACGGCGGCCCTCATCCTGTACAATCTCCAGTCTGTCTGTCCTGGAATGCCGCCACTGACAGCGACTCTTCCCTGGAACAACAGGGAATTATTTGGAAAGGGTGGCAAAATCAACACACCGTCTGTCGATTATCCCCCTGCTATTCTGGGTCCTTTGGCTCCGCTGTGTGTTCAGAGCATCAAAGGCCCGTCAGAGATGTCGGCCTAAAGGGAGGCGATGCACAGTTTAATCAAACATTTGGGTGCCTCTGTGTTCAGTGTCATGTGCCACCGTCTCAAAGAAATGACATATTAAGAAAAACAATGGGGAGAAATCACCCCCTTTGGAGCGAGGAGACCTCATGCACATGTGCCTGTTCCCACTTTTTTTTTTTTTTTTTAAGATCCAGGAATATGCATTGAGATGCATTTAGTTGAAATGCAACCAAGAACATTGTTGGGTGCACTTAAAAGAGAAGCAAATCCTCTCATCCATTTCTGCATCACAGAATACCATAATAATCTGTCCTGGGATAAATTTTGATGCCATGGCCAAGAAAATATATTATTTTGATTTTTATTATTGTTTAGGTTTCTTTTTAATACAACATTATAGCCTACTGAAGGCCCAGCACTTGTTATCAAGTGTCACACAGATACAGCATGTTACATGACATTTGATAAAGGATCTGGAGGAAATGTTAGTGCCGTAGCCACACTGCTGTTTTGATTCGGACTCCATCACTCAGTGTGTTTGTTACTGGGACTGTTATGCCTCTGCCTGGCCTGATAATACCCTTTCTCTACCCAGGCCCCTTTCTTGACTGTCACGTCTGGTTGACACAAAGTGCTGCCACACGGATGGGGGTTCACCCATCCCTTGAAAGCCCAGCTGTCAGTGGTTACATAATAGCAGAGCCTTGTTGGGCTTGCCGGACTGCTTTGTGCGCCTGTCACTGAATGTGATTGTGGGTAAGATTAAGCGGCGGGTGAGAAGCCACAGTTAAGGGGTTCCTACCTGGTCTCCAGCAGAGACGACAGAACAAACAGAATCAGAGGTTTTGGAGAGCGCTTTAATGTGGCTCAGCAAGAATCGTATCCCTTTTTCACACCACGCATTGTGTTGATGAACAGTGTTTCTTGCTTACATGCTTGATGTTTTATGTATTGCCTAAGTAAAGACCTGCTCAGCTGCATGGGTGGCCAATGAACTGAACATCCAGAAGTGGTACATTTGAACAAATGACTGTAACTAAATGCTTTGTTTTTGACAAGAATTTAAAGCTATTATATGTGACATTTCCACTTTAAAATATCTAAAAACACTAGACATATGTAATATATTTTGTTGAGTTGTGTACTTACATTATCTTAAATGTTTTCAAGAATGTTCAAACACAGACAAGACAGCATGCTGGCTGTTAGCTGATGCTAGCTAGTTGCTGTACTTTCTGGGAAAACACAGGATACATCAGAGAGTGAGGAAGGAAGTCGCAAACGTGACTTAATGTGAAATGAATAAAACAAAATATTACTTCATCAATGAACAAGAATTTTGTCCGCGCACTTAAACTATGTAATGGTCAATAAAAACATTATTGCAGAATACAAAATGTGTTAAGGATTAGGGAGAAACAACTTCCAACTTCATTCAGCATTTTAAGTTGGACAAAAAAACGGTAAGTCAAGGCTAGTATTAGCACAGTTAGCGAGCTAAAGCTTTGATAACTTCTTGCTAGCTGCTAGTTGCTTTAAGTTCTGTGAAATTATGGAGAGGTGACAACTTCCAACTTCGCTCAACAGTTTAAGTTGGACAAAGAACAGTAAGTTGAGGCCAATATTAACGGTTAGCGAGCTAATGCTTGGCTAACATTAGCTTAAAGCTATTATATGTAATATTTTTAGTGAGTTGCATACTTATGTTATCTGAAATGTTTCCAATAATGTTCAAACACAGTGAAAACCATAATTTATTCAAGGTAACAGGGCATTTCCTGCTAGCCATCGCAAGCTAGTTGCTATAATTTCCGGGAAAAACACAGGATACTTCAGAGAGTGAGGAAACCAGTTGGTGAACGTGACTAAACATGACATGGAAAAAACTTAAGTATTACCTTGTCCATGAACAAGAATTTCATTCACATTTAAAAAGTATGCAATGGTCAACAACAAAATAAATTGCAGGATACAAAAACATGCAGGTTGAAAATCACAGAGACGTAAGAACTTCCAACTTCATTTGACATTTTAAGTTGGACAAACAATGGTAAGTCCAGGCCAATATTAACATAGCGAGCTAATGTTTAGCTAATGTTAGTTTAAAGCTGTAATATGTAACATTTTCACATTAAAATGTCTGTAAATGCTAGACATATGTTATATATATTTTTAAGTTGTGTTCTTACATTATCACAAATGTTCAAAATGTTCAAATGCAGATATATCTGCAATTTATTTGAGGTAACAGTGCATTTTCTATTGCTAGCTAGTTACTAGTTGCTAAATGTTTTCAGAACACACAGGTCATTGGATACATCAGAGTGTGAGGAAGGAAGTTGTGAACGTGACTAAACATGACATGAATAAAACTTAAATAATACCTTGTACGTGAACAATAACTTCAACAATAATTTCATTTACGTATGCAATGGTCAACAAAAAATGAATTGCATGATACAAAATGTGCGGGTTGAAAATTACAGAGACTCAGCAACTTCCAACTTCATTCAACAAAGAACAGTAAGTTCAGGTCCATATTAGAATAGTTAGCAAGCTAATGCTTGGCTAACGTTAGCTTAAAGCTATAATACTGTACCAAATGTTTCCAACAAATTTAAAATGAGGAGAAATCTGTAATTTATTCAAGTTAGCAGTGTGTTTCCTACTAGGCGTTGCTAGCTAGTTGCTAGTTGCTATAACTTCTGGGAAACATGGGATACATCTGAGAATGAGGAAGGAAATCAGTGAATGTGACAATGCGAGATGTGAATAAAATTAAAATTTTACCTCTCATGACAAAGATTTTTGCCTGAGTCATGTCAGATAGATTTTAATCTACAATGATGGTTGTTCGAAGGTGAAGAGAACAACTCCCACGATCCCACGCCACTTCATGACGTCATCAAAATATGTCTTTTGTTATCATTTTAATGTGAGAGAGACCCCTAGTGGCAGAACTTAGATATTGTGCTTTTAAACCTGCAATTTTCTCTGCACGGATTCAGATTCAAACCAAAGGCTGTGCAGAATTTCTGTTGCCCACAGCCACAATCAATAAGTGCTTATGAAATATCATGTAATATAATGAATTCACCCAAAAGGAAAAAAAAGGCACATTTGAAATCCCAACCCAATCGCTATACAGCCAGGACAAGGACATGCACATGATTCCAGTAAACATGATTTAATAATAAATGTGTTATTGAGCTTGAAACCATAAAAATCATGGGTAGTGGGTGGTGGGTGGGGGTATACAGGAGGGGTTGGGGGGGGGGCAATTTATTGTAGAGAGACCTGATTTCCCCAGGGCTTGTGTTGTTAATTCAGTGTATTATAGCACTGTTTATCCAAAGAGGGGGCAGGAGCTGCTTCAATAGGGGTGCCGTCCTCTCTGAGAAGTCGCTCCCAGACACCCAGGACCACTGATTTCTACATACTGAAAGCTTGTATGAGCGCTCCATCAGCACCATCCCTTTAGGCCGCTTGATCAGACTCTGCTTCCTCCTCCTCTACTCTCCGTCTCCCTCTTCCTGCCAGTCCAGACCAGCTTTTTCCTCTCTCCGCTGCTTATAACAGAGCCAAGCCTTACATTAAATCTGTGTTTCTGCATAACCGGCCTTGTATGTTTTTTTTCTCTCAGTCTGCTGGGCCCTCTTCTGTCTCTCTCCTCTTTTCCCTTGCAGTGGAAATAGCGCAAGCCAAGCCTCCCAGTGCCTCACTATCAGCGCTTTCTTTCTGCACAACCTGAATTCTTCCAACACAACAGCAAATAAACAGTGTTGCAAAAAAAGGAGGGGAGGGGGGGTAACTGTGTACAGCACGACAGTGCCATTTAAAACTGTGGCTATGGAAACCCCTCTGTCTTCCCCCTTAATATGTGTTTACGTTGCCGGGTTTGACTGACAGATAAAGGCACACTGGGGGAAGAGCCTCTTTTAAAATGCATTGTCTTTCAGCACCTCCTCCCTCCTCTTTTTTTTTATTTTCTCTTAAAATAGGCCTCTCTGGCAGGTTAAAATGAGGCAGAATAAATTACTTTAGCTATATTTTGCCCTTCTTTCCCTACTGTCTTGATTTGTACAGTTGCAGGACAGAAATTGCTCTCCTCGGTGCCTGAAATTAAACATTGCTGTTGTCCCTGACTGTGTTCCTAGAGCCCTTTTTATTGTAACAGTCTCAGTGAGGATTGCGTATGTGGCGCCTGCTGCTATCAAACGAGGGATATCAAAATCTCTCGGAGAGGCATTCAGCCAAAATCCTTCAATAAGAAGGTTCATGGTAAAGACACTGAGGCAATATTGTGTACTTAATTTAGTTTTATGTGTAACATTGAATATACAAGTGAATAAACAATAAAAAAAATAAGATAGGGGAGACCAGGGATGGTAGTAACACTTTTTGTTTGTGCATCAGTAACTTGTTCATTGCTTGATCTTTCAAACTTTGATACATGGTACCCATATGTCTACTACAAAAAAACACACTTGAATGTCTACAACACAGTCACAGTGAGTTTATGCCAAACACAAAGAGTTCAATCGTTATAACCTACCCCACTACTGCAGTGAGTCGTAACATTTGTTGGGGATAGATGTAACAATGAGAGGCAATTTGCTGATTTAAGACTGACACTGTCTAATTCAACTTTGTTGAAGAATAAAGAATGAACAGTTCTGAATGAAGTTGACAATTTAAAGTAACAAAAAACATTGTCACAGTTGTGATGTAGATAGCTCCTCTTGGGATGCAGGCTTTGTGGGCACAGAACTGACAATGTAGGGATGCATTGATACTACTTTTTTTCAGACCAAGTACAAGTACAAGTACCTATATTTGGGTACTTGCCATTACAGTCCTTACCATGACTTTGAAAAATTTTTTATTTTCTTCAGATGTTCCTCCTTTTCTAAATTCTTCTTGCTGTATCCTGCTGCTAGCATTAGCAAACTTCTTGAACTCTATGTCGTATTGATTCTTCAGGTGTTTTACCAAATTACTTGTGCTGATGGAGCTACTTTTTTGTAAAACTGTACTGCGTGTGATGGTATCGGAGTAGTTTTATGAGTACGGGTATGAACACATGAGCACAATATCGGACTGATACCCAATACTGGTATCGATATCGGTGCATCCCCTTACACTTGACCCACACTTCTTTTTGCCTTGAGTTTGCGAAGCATTCCAATGAACTGTTTCAACTGTCCTCACACCAAGCAGCCATACATAGCTAACTGTTTTAGCAAGCAGGCTTGAAGGTAACACGAATCCAAAGCATCAGATTACTAAAATACAATGAATGGCCAGCAAAAAATAATCTCTTGTGAGCTGGAAATCATGTGGATGACATCACCATAGCTCTTGTCTGATTGGTCAAACTGACAGTGGTTCAACCCGGTGTTACACCGCTCCCCGGTCTCCCCTACACTAATTCTTTTATTCACTGATGCTGTGACTCCATATGATAAAAAGCTGTTATTACTTATTGATTTTCCAATACAAATAGACAGCTGAGGCTAAAGGGCACTACAACACGTGCTCTTTTGCTGTATGTTCTGAATTGATCCTCATTCTTGCACCTCACGGAGAGACTGAGAGCTTTTTAATGAATCACTTTGAGTTTGTAATGCTTCTGTAACCTAATGCTAAGTTGTGTTTGGGCCAGTTGTCTGGAGGAGACAAGCCATACTACAGAGACACATGCCAAACAAAACCCTTGGTTGGCACTATGATGTGGGCATCATGCCTTTGCCAGCCTTCACTCTGTAGGGCCTGTGCCAACCTTTTATAAATGCCCTATTTGGCAAGAGCTGTGCCCAGCAGTGTCTCTTAAGGTTCTGGTTCAAATACCCTCTTCAAATGTGAACCCGATCCAAATCCTAAACGATCCAAATGATGCGTTCCAAATTGTAAGCTCTCATATCATATTCAGAGGAAACCGTGGATTATGTTTTATCAACTCGACTGGCAACAGATGGAGAAAAACTGGAAAGTCATATGCACAGCCTCGTTTTTCTTTATTGTCACACATTATAGTAGATTTTGTTCGTTAATCTCGGCATCCTCCTCCCTCGCCACGCATGGAGAAAAAGGTGGCAGCTGCAGCACATCAGCGTTCACGGTTTGTTTTCTTGGTATTCAGCTCGGAGGTGTGTCGCCCAGAATTACTGCAAAAGAGCAATTACAGCTGAATGTCCTCTCTTTCATCAGCATTTCAATGCAAAGATTGGAGATCCGACCCCCAGCCGGTACCACCCCTATCTGCAACCTTGCCCTCGCAGCCTCAGGCCGATAATCAGCCCCGGAGAATAGTTTCTGCCCTCAAAAGCCTTGTAGTCCCCTATCTCGCAGCCTCCCCGCAGAGTCAAGATAAAGTTTTGTTTTCACAGTTGACTGGTGGGTGGTGCTGGACCCCCTTCACCCCCCACCCCCACCCACTGTCCTAGCACGGATGCAAAAGGTCATTCCTGAAGTGTGCCGCCCCACATGGAGACAATTCCCATCACAACGGAGGGGCCCTTAGATCGTCATCATGCCTATGTAGCTGCCTTCACACATGTAGGACCCGTCTGCACTCTTAAATAAAAGCTTGTGGGTGGACGTTTAGCGAGCGTCCGACCCATGTAGGGAGGCTGTTAGTCCTCTGCAGTGGCCGCTGGTTCGACTCCCGCCTTTGGCCCTTTGCTGCATGTCATCCCCTCTATCTCTGCCCCCTTTCCTGTCTACTCTCTGGCTGTCCTATCAAATAAAGGCAAAAATGCCTAAATAAATAAATAAATAAAAATAAAAATTTGTCCCCATAGCAGATCCCTTTTGGGTTTCTGGTAGAAACTTTTATAAAGATTCTACTTGGAGAGTTATACCTAGAACACAACAGAAAAGGCAATACTTTGTGGGTTCCCCCCACAACTCCTCCTCCAAGAGGTTCTACAGAGAACCCTTAATGGTTCTACTCAGAATCCTTTGAAGTTTCCTGATAATTTGGCCAACAAGTTTTTCTTAAAGAGTTGAAATGAGAGCTTCTCATCATCATGACTAGGCTAACTAACTTTTTAGTTACCTAGCAAACAATATAATGTTTAGTTAACTTTTTAGCCGGGTAGCACACAATGTAATGTTTAATAACTTTTTTAGCAAACAACAAACTGTAGAACATTTGGTTAACTTTTTAGCTAGCTAGCAAAAATGTAATGTGCAGTTAACCTTTTAGCTAGCCAGCAAACAATCTAACATTTAGTTAACTTTCTAGCTGGTAAACAATATAGCATTGTTTTAAATTTTTAGCTAGCTTTTAGTTTTAGCTAGCTAGCGCTGCTTAATTATAAAATGCATTTGTTCATTTTAAACCCAATTTTGCTCAACTCTGATTAGAACTAATATAAAACTAATAGATTAAATTAAATGATTAAACTTTGTTATTCCTACCTAGTCTAAGGGAGCTACAAGAACCCACCAGGGACTTCTAGCAAGAACCCTTTTATATTCTCAAGGGTTTCATGTACAAGCCACTTCAGGTCTAAAAATATATTTTACGAGGGTTTCATCTATAACTCTCTTGTCCTCCGAGGGTTCTAGGAAGAACCGTGTTGTATTCTACAAGTGAGGCAAAACATGACTGTATCCCATTTATTGTACATTGAGCTTCTCCATTATTTTAGCCATCTATGTTACAATTTCCATCGTTTATATTAGGAATATTATCATTCTTCCCATCCTGTCAACATTCCTTGAAGAACTCTCTTTCAAAAAGTGTTATTAGAATGTAAAGAGTTCTCAGTGGAATCCCTAAACTAACAAGAACCCTTTACGAACCCTCTCTTCTATGAAGAAGGTTCTTCAGAAGCAAACAGTTCTGTGCAGAAACCTCAGCCCTTCAGGAGAAACCTTCTGGAACCCTTATTTCTAAGAGTGTGCCCGTATAGCTGTTTTCCAATCTAACCTATTCTATCCTGTTGTTGTCACCTTGCAAAGATGTTTTATACGCCAAAGTTTATTCCCCATTTTCCCAGACAGTCTCTTTCAGAGTTCATCCCCTTCACACAGAAGTCTCTTGCTGCTTCAATAGTGACTCCACCACCTATCTCATATCAAACTGCTATGCTAATGTATTCCCTTGTTTTTTTTTCAATTTCGCTTCATCGTTGCCCTTTGTAAGTTAAGGCATTCATGCTTGAAACAGCACAAACATCAGCCCCCATAAGAGGGAAGAGTTCAGGCACAACAAAAGGCGCATCTGTAAACAATAGGCTAAAAGAGTGGGACAAGAAAATGATTCAGCTGGTAACAGCTGAAATACATCCAATTTCAATATATGAGAAGATTGGTCTCTTGAGCATCTCAGGGGCCCAGGGAGTGAATTACATCAGCCGTTTTTCAATATAATGCCTTGTATCAACATACTGATATTACGCACAGAAAATGGTTTCTCCATAAAATGCTCCTTTGGTTTCTACATAGACTCTATTTTCCGCGCGGGATAAGTACAGCTGCCTGCAATTCTTTTTTTTTTCACATCCATTCATTCGCGTCCAATTCATCTTCTCAGCCTGCCACAGTTCATATTGATATATGCTCAGGGGCTGTTCTCTAACAGGTAACTTAATCACTCCATCTTCAACATGTCAATTTCGTCCATCTCTCTGCCAGCCCACTCTGCTGTTCATCATGTCTACATTACAGTTAGCTATTTCACCTCAAAACAAACGCAGGTCCCCTGACTGCCACCATTGATTGCAAACCTATGGCTTCTGAATCACTAATTCAAACATGCATATTTGGTTCAATTATAGTTTTAAATATTCATAGCCTAGTCTATCTTTCTATCGTGAATGTACTGCATGAGCAGAATCTAAAGTCCCAGTCGATCATCCACACATAAAAAGTGGGGCAGCATCATAAACCTCAAAATATAGCATTTTATTTTATTTTCACCCTGTCATTCTGAAAAAAAGTAATGTGTTCTCTAATGACTAGTGATGTGCAGCAACAAAAGTTTTTTTTAAAGCATTTTGAAGCTATAAAGTGCTTCTCATTTGTATGGTTTGTGAATACAACACAAAGTTTATGGAGCTGTAAAGTGTTCAAAATTAAATGAAAAAATAAAAGACATAAGATTAACAGTAACTTGAATAACTAGACCAATTCTATCCTATTCATTTCAGACCTCAGGTCATTATTATTGAAATGTTATTGCAGGTCTTTTTTTTTTTTCTTTTCAATATTTATTTCAATATGTTCGTTTTTCCCCAGTGCCAATTTCTCATGTTTTATTGTATGTTTTGTCTGTAAATCAAGACAAACAGGGCAGGACTGGTTATGTGATTGGCTGCCTGATTTGTCTCAACTGATTGACAGACCTTGTAATGAAAAGTGGCATCATGAAATAAGAATATTGAAAAAGTAGTTGTAAAATAATAGCAGACTTTGGGAAAGGGACGTATTCAACAGATTGTTTCACAAT
>JAJHUR010100965.1:0-10184 GCA_027495735.1 Lutjanus campechanus | reverse complement strand
AAATTACCTCCCTTCTGTGTCGCCTCTTTTTCCAGCTCAGTCCATCAGCCTCGACTTGTTATTACAATTTCCCCTCAAAATGTGCCAGGGATGGATCTATCCTGTGTAATGATGATGGAAGCCACACTAAACAGGTCGGTGGTGTCTGTCATGGCCAGAGGGGCAGCTTAAACTACGAATAAGGGGGCAAAATGACTGAGAAGAATGAAACATTACTCAATTGGGGGGTAATGAATTTGAACATGATTAAAAGTCCTTTATTCTGTCGAGCTCACACCCAAACAATCCAAGCTGGCAAGAACTGGCTCAAAGTCAGCGTTTGACAGAACAATTTGTATGATGCCTGAGAACTCATTAGCTTGAGAAAGCTAATTAAAGCTTTCTGAATGGTTCCTTGACCTGTGAAATCTGCCGGCCAGGCAACCGTGAGAGTAGACAGAACAAAGTAGAAATCTTGATTAAAACTCAATGGGAACTCACTACTGGAATTGATTGTTTGAGCTCATTCTGAGTCATGGGGGTTAGACATCGCAGGACCTAATTGTAGTTTGAGCAGCAGCTCTTGAGAGAGGCACGGACAAAAAACACATGTTACATCTGTGGGCTCGGCTTAATCGATTATTCTGCATTAGAATACCTGTACATGTTCCATCCATCCATCCATCTTCTTCCGCTTATCTGGGGCCGGGTCGCGGGGGCAGCAGTCTAAGCAGGGATGCCCAGACTTCCCTCTCCCCGGACACTTCCTCCAGGTCTTCCGGGGAGATCCTGAGGGGTTCCCAGGCCAGCCGAGCAACATAGTCCCTCCAGCGTGTCCTGGGTCTTCACCTGGGGCCTCCTCCTGGTAGGGCATGCCCAGGAGGGTGCCCAGGAGGGTGCCCAGGAGGCATCGGAAATAGATGCCCAAGGCACCTCAGCTGGCTACTCTCGACATGGAGGAGCAGCAGCTCTACTCTGAGCTCCTCCCGGTGACAGAGCTCCTCACCCTATCTCTAAGGGAGTGCCCTGCCACCCTGCGGAGGAAACTCAGTTCAGCCGCTTGTATCCGAGATCTCATTCTTTCGGTCATGACCCAAAGTTCCTGACCGTAGGTGAGGGTAGGAACGTAGATTGACTGGTAAATCGAGAGCTTTGCCTTTCGGCTCAGCTCCTTCTTCACCATGACAGACCAGTACAATGACTGCATTACTGCTGCTGCTGCACCGATCCGTCTGTCAATCTCACGATCCATCCTTCCCTCACTTGTGAACAAGACCCCAAGATACTTGAACTCCTCCACTTGAGGCAGGAGCTCTCCTCCAACCCGGAGGGGGCAAGCCACCTTTTTCCGGTTGAGAACCATGGCCTCGGACTTGGAGGTGCTGATTCTCATCCCAGCCGATTCACACTTCGCAAACCGCCCCAGTATATGTTGAAGGTCCTGGTTCGAGGGAGCCAACAGGAGAACATCATCCGCAAAAAGCAGAGATGAGATCCTGTGGTCCCCAAACCAGACTCCCTCTGGCCCCTGAATGCGCCTAGAAATTCTGTCCATAAAAATAATGAACGGAACCAGTGACAAAGGGCAGCCCTGCCGGAGTCCAACATGCACTGGGGACAGGTCTGACTTAACTGCCGGCAATGCGAACCAAGCTCCTGCTCCGGTCATACAGAGACTGTACTCCCAAAGCACCTCCCACCGAATGCCACGAGGGACATGGTTGAATGCCTTCTTCAAGTCCACAAAACACATGTAGACTGGTTGGGCAAACTCCCTTGAATGCTTAAGCACCCTGCAGAGGGTATAGAGCTGGTCCAGTGTTCCACGACCAGGACGAAAACCGCATTGTTCCTCCTGAATCCGAAGTTCGACTATCGACTATGCCGAATTCTCCTCTCCAGTACCCTGGAATAGACTTTACAGTTACAGGTTATTCTTTTTTTTTTTTAAATCCTGTTTTTTTTAAACTTTTCTTCTTGTATCTGTATATCTTAAGAGGTATTGAATATCTTTTTTTAAATACAAGTATTGTACTTAAAAGATTGCAGTTAAAATTCTGGTATTGTTACAACTCTAATCTGAACATACCAGACTGTTCTAACTGTTCTATTATTTGCTTTTATCCATTTAGTCATTATATCTACATTACTGAGGATTATTTATCAAAAATCTCATTGTGTATATATTTGAGAAAGCACCAATAGTCAACCCTACAAGATAGATGCAAATAAACATTGTGATGTTTGATGTTTTCTGTATCGCCCAGCCTTAGTAACTTACATTTGCACTGATCAGTAGAGCATATTTTGGGAGGCATTAACTTACATAATCAGGATCATTCAGCCCACTAAAATGAAACGAAATAAAAAATAATAGTTAGGAAAACTTGACTATCGATTTTAAGGTCATTATTCGATTCTTTTTGATTTAAACATTTTTTTGTCTTTTGCACTGACAGCTATGCCATTGTTAGCCTACAGAATCTTGATTAGTAAAGGTCAACAGATCAGATTCTTATTTAAATAAAGTTGATGATATCACATATGATATAATGACCAGCAGGCTGTGCTGTGTCATCTGTGAAGTGTTGTGGGTTTTTTTGGACACATGCCGGGTGCCGCAAGTAGGCGGGGCTGGAGAGAAAAACAAACACTGGGAGAGCTGCAGATTCTGTCTTTTGATTCTATTATTGAAATTGAAAGTTAATTTCGATCGATTTTAATTTAATATTGAAATTGTGACACCGCTATTACCACAAAGAGGACACATGCCAAGAATGATTTTTCTGATGCTAACAAGATGACTTAAGTGAAATTGAGTCAAGTACAACTAATTCCTCAAAAAGGTATCAACAATTCAAAATATAAGAGCTGAGTGGACCTGAAGCAGCTCGAGATGCGTGATCTGTAAAATGCATCTTTTAGCTGTGTTGTAGCTGTCCAGCGTGGGTGTCCCTCTGATTAAATATATTTCAAAAGTCGCTGGAAGGGTCAGTCACTCTTCGAGCTGATGTGTCATGAGTATTTCACTTTATAGAGTTCACTCCAAGGTAAATCCTTCCAGAGTGAGAGATAGATGATGTTTTATTCAGGGACCCCCCGCTCTGACATTTTAGAAACAGTAGGAAGTGTGGATGTATGAAGTGGCATAAATGTAGTGATGGACCTTCCCAGGATGTCCATACTTTCAATTTCGGCATTACAATTCGGCCTGAGACACAAGACCACGGCCGGTGGGAGCAAATGGGAAAGGGGAGTGCCAGCAAAAATCTCCTTGACCTTGGCTAAATAGGGGTGGAAAGGAGGGACAAAGGAAGTGAAGAATAAGAAAGCAAAAACCTGATTTTTTTTTTCCCAAAGGGTGAATCCCACAGGTGTTCCTCCTGTCTGACCTCGACCAAATGAAAGAAAATGGGCTAAACTCATCTCGGCGCCTGTAGGAAATTCAAGTCGGAGACAGAGAGCAGAAGGGGAAAAAGGAGGTTAGCGCCCTCCGTGGAATTAGAGTTAGCGTTCCCCTGACAGGGCTTTGGAAGACGCAGACGCTCACACAGGGGATTGTCTGGCGAAAAACTGGGATCATGATCTGAGATACTGTGATGCATAAAAAGATTTCATCTGCTGCTGTGTGCTATCATTTTGATTTACACAAGCTGTTTCACTTACAGAACTTTTGTTGTTGGGTCCTTAACTTTTCCTTGTTTCTCCTACCAAATATGTTTCATAAACCCCTTTTCTCCTGGTAAACATGATTTTTTTGTGGGTGGAGCTTAGTTGCCAGTGGAGCTATTAAATAACATTTTGTCAAAGTGTTCTAGGTTACTGCCAGGCTTTGTCCTCATTTTCTCTTTTCTCTCTCATGGTCCATCTTTTCCTTTTTCCAACCATTCTTATATATTTGATGCTGACCGGTCACCGGTCAGGGCTGGTCAAGCTGAAAACCGTTCGGTTCTGGTCATGAGCTGGTCAATTGGTGCATCCCTAGTGACTGAACAGAATGGTTTTGGTGAGGTTTACTTTGTTTCTGAAATTGAATGTTAACGTGGCAATGAAAGCTAGTCTTAGTTTGGTAAAAGAGAGAAACTTGAATTCAGAAGGTTAAGGGTTGTATTTTGTTGCTGCTCACACACATCTCCCAACTTTTATCCATGACAGCTGGTATCCAATAAAACTTCAATCTCGACCCATTACTACTTCGATTCTGGCACCCAACAATACAGGAGCAAGATGACATTTTCTCTTGGTTATGTGACCTACTGCTCTGAGATGATTCGTGTTTGCCTCCAGTTTTTCATTTGTTTAGCTTCGAGCTCACACTGTGTCATAATCATGACATCATCTCCAAAAGGGTCTATATTCAGGTCTGAATACACACTGCTTTGGTCCTGAAGAATCAATAACCGTTAAAACTGTGGAGTAAACCGCAGGAAAACAGTTTGTCTGTTAAAATTGTGGACTGTAAAATCCATTGAATGAGGGATGAAAGCAAACCCAGAAAAATTTCATCGCCTGGAGAGTCAGGGGGACTGTGTTGAATACGTTTACTCTAATACTCTTCTTTTTTTGCACACTCAGCCTTCTTTATTCGATTTTCGCATCTTTTTCATCTTTCTTTATCATATTCATACTGTTTTTATTCTCTCTCTCTGTCTCTCGTTCTCTCCACCACACACAAACAGTCGCACACGTACTCAGTGTGTGACGAGTTCGACATGATCTTTCATTCAGGCCGGCGGCTGAGCTTAATGTGGTCCTGGGCTCCTGAGTTCCCTTCAAATGAGTTTTTCTATTATGCTTCTCCTCTCTATCCACTGCAGGGCAACCCCCTCACAGCCATGTGGTCGTGTGTGAATACTAAGCTGCCAAGAGTGAGTATCAGCATCAGTGTGCGTGTGAGAGAGAAAGAGAGTAGGGTTTGCTGCAGGCTTGCTTGCTACTGTAAAACAAATAATTTGATAGGTTCTTCTGTTCTCTGGGACTACATACGTCTTTTCACCGCACTTGTTACTACTTCTTCTAACAACCAAGCGTAAGGTCTGCTACGCCCCCCTGAA
This sequence comes from Lutjanus campechanus, assembly GCA_027495735.1. Taxonomy (NCBI): domain Eukaryota; kingdom Metazoa; phylum Chordata; class Actinopteri; order Lutjaniformes; family Lutjanidae; genus Lutjanus; species Lutjanus campechanus. Next base: position 5,151 of record JAJHUR010100965.1, on the reverse strand, counting down.
GAAGAAAGATGAATCCCCCAGCACAGAACTTTGGCACAAATCACACTCATTGATCATCTTCCCTCTTTATCTCCTTTCTCTGATTGTGTGTTCTGATCCCCATCCTGTTGCTCTGCTCATTAGCATCTCTGCAACCCGGCAACTGATTCCCCAACGCTGTGCATAACTGAGCTCAGCACCCAGGCATTGATCATGGGTCTCCATTTACAAATAGAGAGACTCAAAGACATTATCATATGCACATATATGCTCATATCTCAGGCTTGCAAGCGTGCACACATACCTTCATGCATACCATATTGCCCTAAATATGCTGGTGTTGAGGAATGCTAATGAACCCAGTTCTCTCTTCTTCTGTTAGTGTGACATCCCACTGTTTCAAGATCAATAGCTGGACAATTGGATGAATAACAATTAATAGAGCAACACTCCTCTGTGTTAGTATTGCTTTCTATTTCTCTCCTGTGTGAGTTTTCAGTGCCAAGGGGCACCTCAGCAGATTTTTAAATATATTCCCAAAACAGCAGTAATCTCTATAAGGCATTGAGCGCTGATGCTGGAAAGCTCTCCAGCATGACAAATATTCTGGATGAGGGCAAATCATCTATACGCGAGCAAGCTGCTTCACAAATCTAGCTCGTCGTATTGAAGAGTGCTGAAATGTGTCATCGCAGATAAATTTCAAGTCCGTAAGCCTATATTTGGCAAGATTTTCCCTGATCATTATCATCTTATGATCCCCCTCGCAGTATTTTTTGTTATTATGCAATCACAGACAGTGTGACACAAACAGAATGACTAAGTAGAGGGAGACTGTGGCGATTTGTGTGTGTCTGTGTGTGCACGTGTATGTGCGGGAGAGCATTACAGAAGGGTAAAAAGATATGCCAAGTGTGGAATAATGGTTTGGCATGTGTGAAAATGAACACAGTGATTGGGATTAATGACCTTATGGGAGCCTAAAGTGGGCATAATGAGCTGGAAAAGGCATATTCTAGATAAACCCGCTGGAATGGTAATGGAACAAACTGCTGGAGTCAGGGCCCAGAGTTGAGAGATATCGATGCTAGATATAGACCTGATGGATTTCATTTCTGCGCACCTTAGGGTGATGAAGCTTTCTGATAGTGCATTACAGCCAACTTTCTTTATACTCTTGCGCAGTTCAAGTGTTATGTTGTTAGGTATCAATCATGGTGTGTAATGTAGACTACTAATGGAATTTTCTACCTCACCAGGCCATGCACATTTTTAGCTGTACAGATTGGCTTAATGGATGTATGAGGAAGGAATGAGGAAATAGGTGTACTTTTTTAACCCCAAAACTTTTATTCTTCATTTGCAACCTAATCCCCTAAAAGTTACATAAAGGATAATCCCAGACGAGGTGTCCATTATCAGGAATTAATGGACGATGGGGAGGCTGCCTCCACAGAGTCCGTTAATTCCTGATTATGGACACCACAGTTTGTATTATCCAGTTTATACCACAGTCATTTGCCAAAGAAAAAAGAGATCTGAGACCATTGATTTGTAACTGTCTTCATTTTGCAGTCACAATCTGAAGTTTTTCACAGGCCACAACTCCCTGATTACACGAGGGTTTGACCAATACCTGAAACAATAATCACCATACCATAGGATTCTTATAAAATGGAAATATAGTTCACTACTCCAGTAAAGTGAACGAACCTTAGACGACTTGGCAATGGGACATATCTCTAGTCCACTCAGCTCATAGATCCCTAACATTATGTAGCAGTATGGTTATGTATGGTTGACAAACAGTACATATAATTTGAAATGTTTAAGAAAAAGACTAGAAAGCTCCCCAACCTTTCCACTGTCCCCAGATCATTATCAAGATTTTCACAAACAAATGATTGGCCACTGGCTGCAGCCAGAAGTAGTGAGTTGAGTGTCAGATGATTGCTTATGATGCAAAGTATCAGTAAGTTCAGACAGGAAGTGTATCTCTTGCACCTTGTGTGTTACACCTGACTTCCTGTGACTTTTTAATGTTTTGCATTAAATTGTAAATGAAGGCTTTGACTACGTCCCTGTTGCTATGGTTACTCATTTTTCACACAGGCTGATACTGTGTCGCGAATGCATTCATTTAGAACAGTTTCACTGGAACTACTTAGTAGGTGTTTATAATCAGTAATTAAATGACACCCTGCAGCCAGTGAGAAGTATTCATCCAGACCACAGTATGAATTGTAGTGTTTCCTATACACTCATTAATTTGTCATGGCCGGCCACCATAAAAGCATCAGCAGCCAGAAGTTGACTTTTGACTTTTGGAATTGTGTGCCCCTCTCGCTCAGTCGTGTCAAGAGGGAATCCTTGATTTGCAAAAACTGCAAACATTTTCATGGGATTTGTGCTTGTTTCTGTTAAAATAATTGCTCTCACGCAGTCTGTCGCAGGTCTGGGGTTCCCTTCTAGACACGACCCTCCCTCTGTCTGTCACTCTCACAAACGCATGACAGCAGACCTGTCTGTGAACAGCATGATGTACACACTCTGTAGTGTTTCACACACACAGACTTTATTTCGGCAGGCACCCAAGTATATTTTCTGACCCAGGTATCCATCCAAAAGAGCGAAACCATGAGCGATTGATTAGTGCCCTTGCTGTAACGTTCCCTCACTTGCTCAGTCTGCTGTGTGAGAAGGGTCTAACAGTTACATTGCACATGCTCTGCAGAGAAAAGCAGCGAAAGAGAATCTGGTTGTGCTGATGTTTTTCGGTACCACGTTGGTTTTGATATTTTTAACAGGCTCCGTCATTAAAAAACAAGCCTCCACTTGCAACTCAGCTGCTGCTTTGAAAACTGAAACCGCAGGTGAATAAATCCGAAAGGGAAGTTGAGATTTTTGAGTGCGTTTATGAAACAACTTGATGAAGAAAGTCAACAGAGCAGCCACATAAAGGGAGAGAGAAACAGAGAGAGGCGGGGCAGGGCGAGCCCTGGTGTGTGTGGAGTAACAGAGACGCAGCTGTGTGTGTGTGGGGAGAAGAAGGAGTAAAGAGAAAAGCAAGGCGTGTACATTAAAGTAGTTGGTGACAAAGCAGTAAAATAAGGTGGAAAGTTAAGAAGAAATAAAATGGTGAAATAAGTAACAGCCTACTAGAAATAGCTAATATTTGAAATCCCCAGGATGCCACAGTTACACTGTCATTTCTATAGGAAACACTGAATTCCTATAAGTTTTGCAAAAACTTTTTTTTGGCAGGGAACATGATGCCATTTATATGTAACACAAAAAGCACAAATCAAACTTAAACGTAACAAAATAGTAAACAAGAAACAAACCTGAGTCTCTGGTGTCAAAGGTTTCCTTTTACAACAAACTGTTGAGTTTCAGTTTAAATGTTCATACTAGATCTACAAAGCGTTGACAATCAAACATATTTCTTCTTTTTCCTTCTCTCTCCTCTGCTGACAACTAAGGTGTTGTTGATATTTTTATGGCTGTTAGAGCACATTAACGTTAGGGAAAGATTGTGGTCATGGTTGAATATTGAAAAAGATGTGACACATGAGTTTTTAGGTATTTACAGTCAGGACTTTCCAACTTTAACTAAGATTATTTATATACTACTGTTTTGCTTACAGTACCTTCATAGAAGTGTTTTACAATTCTTGAAGTGTGACATTGTTATTCTGCACAGAATTAATAGGCAGGAGGTCAGGAAAGCCGAGGACTTTGACACCGGAACCCAGGGTTTGTTTCTTGCATACCAAATGTTGTAGCTTTAAGCTTGATTTATACTGTAGCTGTGCATTATGAGGTTACGGCCTGGCTATGGACGTATGCTGATGGTTCTATCAATGGGTGTAATCCACTGCTGCGCTATAAATCAAATCTCTTGCCAGAGGTATCAACTGTGGGACTCGAGTTAACCCCTTGCATCAGCTATAAATCTGGCTTTAGGCTACTAATGTATTTTATATAGGCTTCACTATTTGGAAAATGAGGTGGATTGAGGTGAGTAGGGCTCTGCAAATCCAGTTTTTACACTTGGCAGCATGCTGTACAGTGCTGTCAAACTTGTGCGATGGATAAGATTTGAAAAGTCTTCCTTGGCAGCTGCCCCTTGGCTTCTTTTCACTGTCTTACCCTGAGTTTGGACCTTTCTTTGAGGCGTCCTCCTCAGTTTGTGCTGCCGGCTCTTGGGACAGATGTCTCTGGTTGTCACTCACGACGGGGTTTCAGTGGGGGTTGACAGAGCTGGAGGAATGAAGCAGCATGGAGAGTAAGTGAAGGGTTTAAAACCGGCCCTCTGGGGGGATCACCTGCTCTGAACAGAGTGGTGGAAGGGCAAAGGAGAAAAAGAAAGGGTGGGTTGGAAGAGGAGGAGTGAAATGAAGGGTGAGGAGGAGTGAAATGAAGCAAAGAGAGGAGTTTTTGGTGAACATGTGTCATGCACAGCTGCTGTCTTGATGCCTGCTGGCGATGCTTCGGGCTGTAGGCCTCAACTCTGGACGCTGCGATCCGGAGGGGGTCAGAGGAGGAAGGAAGGCAAAGATTCTGTGAGGGTTTAGGTTGGTGGTATCGAACAGAGGGAGGCCAAAAGAACATGATAAGGCTGCAGAGTGATGGAAAAACAGAATTGGAAAGAAAAAACAATGTTAAAGGATAACTTCGGTATTTTTCAACCTGGGCCCTATTTCCCCATGTGTATGTGTGTGTATGATTGACAGCTGCAACTCGTTTTAAAGTAGCTGCGGTATTGAGAGACGCAGATGCAGCCGGCAGCCGCAAAATGAGTTATAATGGTAGACATCGGGGCAAAATGGTCCGTAAAAGTTTGTACATTAAACGTGCTTTTTTCGCCACAGACTGGCTCACATCACCAGTGTAATCTCTGTCAACAACATGCAAAGCGTCTCTCTTACCGTTCACTCTGTGACGACATCAAACAGGATCTTTGCTTGTTGAAGAATGTCTTAGTTGCAGCAAGTGGGACAGCTGTTTACTTGAGGTGTGTTTGGTGAAGTGTTTCGGGATTGGATGTCTTCTCTTCTTGGGCTGGCAGGAGTCATCTTGAGAAAAGTGTGCACTGCAGACCCGATGGTCTGCCAGGCGCAGTGTCTGGACAGGAGCGTTAGCATCCAGTTGTAGCACAATTAGCCACAA
>JAJHUR010100964.1:0-11944 GCA_027495735.1 Lutjanus campechanus | reverse complement strand
AGAAGAAGAAGAAGAAGAAGAAGAAACAACCCTGACTGTCATCCTGTAAACAAGTCGGTGTTTTTCCCCTCTAGTCATCCATCCGTCTCCGATGGGTGATGGTCCTCTCCCCCCGTGCTCCCAGCAGCCGGGCAGAGAAGGAGCTCAGGCTGCTTTATTATTGACCAGCCGCCGCTGTCCAGGGTGCTGAGCTCCGCGCTGCTGACGTGAGCGCTGCGGCCACATGCACGAGGAGCCCGCCAAGTACGAACCGCACGAGCCATAACACAGAAACGTACTATATTCAGTCTAAAGATAAGATAAAACGAGCCCAAGATAAAAAATGGTGTTACAGAAGCAAATCTCGAGTAATTTTAGGAATCATATTATATCTAAGGTTAGGAAATCCTGAATACTCAATCCAACATATCAACTTTTATGTCTGTTACCAGGCAACAAACACTGCTTTTATCATCCTGCCATGCTAAACAACGTTATAACCGTTTTTTTCCAAGTACTGAAGCATATATTGAAACATAGATGCAACATGGCTGTAGATAAATCAATATATTATTCAACTATTATATCATTTTAAAGCAATACTGTAAAAAAAAAAAGTAGTGATACGGATTAAACAATTTAGCTAACAGTACTGTTAGCTAGATACAGCTAACCAGTGCTGGGAAGTAATATATTACTCAGTAATATATTACAACTAGTAACACAACTAATAGCTTTTGATACCAAGTAAGTAAAGTAACATAACTTTCATGGAATGACGAGTAAAAAGTGACTTATAACATTTCTTGTGTAACTTCCCCAACACTGTAGCTAACATTAGCTACCATTACACAGTTATCCTAATGTATCCTAAGGGGAGATTATTTACTATTTGAGGATCATTTCCTATTACACACATATATCCTATATATACACATTTCCTATCAGGATCGTCCCTTGACTTGGAACTGATCATAAGTCTGAAGTTAAGATAAAAATTTAAAAAATGGTGCTACAGAAGCAAATCCTGAGTAGGAATCATGTTTTATCTAAGGTTAGGAGATCCTAAATACTCAATCCAACATATCAACTTCTATGTCTTTTACCTAGAAAACAACACTACTTTTCTCATCCTGCCATGCTTAACAACTTTATAACGGTTGATTTTAAAATACTGCAACATAAGCCTACAAAAAATTGAGAAAAAAATGCCACTAACGAGTTTGAGTTTTTATAACATTGATGTAGAAAAAGCCAATATGTTATTTAACAGCCATGCTAACTTGTTAAATAAAAAAAGAAAGCAGCCATATGGAGTATGAAGTTAGCTAACACTAGATACTGTTAGCTAACCAGTGTTGGGCAATGATATATAATCAATAATATATTTTATTATAACTAGTAACACAATTACTGCTACAAGCACCGTGGTAGCGTTTGATTTATATGCAGGCAGGATGTTGGTGACGTTAGCTAGAAGTAACTGAATGCTAACATGAGCTGTTGTCTCGTGCTAGCTAACGGTTTATCAAATATGTTAATATGATCAATTGTCTTTTTTTAGTTGCTGATAAATCAGGAAGCAATGAAATAAGATAAATCAGATTCTCTACATTTATATGAATTATAACCTGGATTACAGCAACACATTTGATTCAGTGTCGTATGTCATCTTATTTGTGTTTTTTTTAGCCTGATATCTGCATTTCATTGCTCTGTCTTTTATTTGCCTTTTAATGTAAAGCTATTTGTGATGTCTGCCTTTGAAAGGTGCAAAATAAATAAAAGTACTTACTTACCAAACCCGGTAACACTTTATCATACAGCCCACAATCTGCAGCATAATTGTGTTGAATGAATTTCATACCATTAAGATTCTTACTGGTTCTTGTTGCTACTTAAATGTAAATGCAGAGGAAGAAAACAAGACTGTGGGGAACAGGGGAGCAACAGTTGGCCATTTAACAGGAAAGGATGAATGAATTCTAACATATTTATTTTGTAAATACTGGGTACCCCCACAGTTTTAGTAGCACGTTATAGTTGTACATAATTACAGCAGGTTTTACAGAATAACAGACTTTTGTTTTCTGATGCTTTTTCAGTGTCCTCCTTTACTTCAGCTGTTACTCTCTTATTCCCTTTAGTTTTGTGATCAAGTACTTTGTTGGTATTTGATTCATATAATGAAGTTACACAGTAAATTGCAGGCTGTATTACAAAACGTTTAAATTCAATAAATCCTGCCTTCGTGCAGGTTATAATGATGTTAGGAGAGGTGCTGATTCAACTATAGGATAGTTTTGGAGGCTGCAGTTTGTGGTGTTGTTTTTGTGTTTCTTTTCACTGACCAGAGTTTTTATTATTTTGTCCGTATGCAGACGTTCCTGCAGCACCAAACATTATTTTAATGGGAAGGATCGGCCTGTCACCTGGATGCATTGAACTTTGGAGTGCACACTGCACGCAATGTCAAAGTCTAAATTTGTAACTAAACTTTATTTATAAAATGTCTTTCAGATCACAGTCAGACGGTGATGTGCGCTGCAAACGTTTTTTTTAGAGCTGCATATTGCGATTATTTTTGACTGAAATTAATCAGTTTTGCATCACAATTTTCACCTGCAGATGAAGATTTTTTGGTCAGATCATCTCTGCAGCAGTACAGTACTTCTTTATAACGCTGTTTTCTCACATATTTTTCCTTTTTCAAAAAATTGTAACTTGGTTCTGGTTCTGCGATTTTGATATTACACTTGGCAATATTGTAATTTTATTGCGATTGTGATTAATTGTGCAGCCCTGGAAAAAAAATAAATAAATAAAATACTACATAGAGGACAAACACAGGGATTAAAATACTCACAAAGTAATAATAAAAAACAAGAAGACAACAGCAACAACAGGAAAAAAGCAGTGAAACTACCACATTCTACAGAATAAAGCAGCTACTTACAAAATAATAGTAAAAACAACAAAATATGCAATTTGAAAAAGACTGTATATTTATAATTTGGACCATAGAACCGATGTGCACATTCAAACACAACGATCCAAGAGCCATTTTATATGATAATAATCATTTATTTTATAATAATTTATAATATCACAAGTACTTACTGTTTTTATTTTGTAAGGAACCTGCATTTATTGCACTTTAAATTTTATTTATTGAGTCCATTTGTTATGTGTGGGACTAGAGATGGAAATTAGTGTCTCACTAAATTTGGTGCAACCATGTTTTAATTTCTTGTAAATGTTCATTGTCATTAAATGTCCTTTTATAAATCAAATAAACCAAACTAAACTACATTTTTATTATTTATTTAGTGACCAGAGAGGGGATGGATGAAAGGATGACTTCTGTACAAAACAAACAGGTCTTTATTGGGATCCTATTATTTTAAAAATAGGTCATGTAAAACCATTTTCTCCTCATATTAAACCGTTTGTTTTTACTTACATGTTTAGCTTCATCTCACAGATAAGTGGCTCCAACACAGTGCGTGGTGTGCGTCAAACAATTCAGCGTACGCAGGTGGTTAAATCAAACAGCCTCCAAACACATTATGGTCTGTTAGAAAGTCAAATAAACACTTTAACTTTGGATGTATATCATCGCTCAAAGTATATAAACAACAAGGTAACTCAAACAAACAAAGAGACCTGACAAACCACTCCCACACTCTTTATCACCTCCTCCTTCTCTAAACTCCACCCCTGTGTTCTGACAGGTGAAACTCTCCACCCGGTCCAGGGGCCTGGACCACGAAGCAGGTCCAACATTTCAAGGTAATCTTTAAGGGATCTGGCTTGACTAACAAAGGCGATCAAGGAGAAGGTGTCACATGAAGCTGGTTATAAACTCAGTAAGTCCACCCGGGGTTTCCCAATGTAGACATGAACACGCTCTTATAAACGGGGCGGAGTTTGCAGCATCTGACCAATTGCAGCATGGACAAGATTCCTGGAAGAACACCGGCATATTTTACATATGATGGGCAAATATTAGACAAATAACAAAGAAGACGGAGATCATCATATATATTGTCCCTGTTACTGCAAACTCCTACTGTTTGATACACAGAGGGAAGCTTGTTAAGAAAAGTGTCGGGCTGTAATCGGGTTTGGGTAGCGGGGGACGGGTTCGGACAGAATTTTGTCAGGCTCAACTGTTCAGCCCTGATTAAAGTTCTAAAGTTCAGTAAACTGCTCAGTTTAAGGGCACCTTAAAGACCAGACCCATATTGAGGCTAGTTGTGCATAATGTGATATCAGTTTGTATAGAATTTATTTTTGTATTTTCAAATTATTCGTACTTTTATTTAAGGTAGAATCAGTAGGATTTGTCCGAACTGTTTGTAAACGCACCAGAAAGATACCAGGATGTCAAATACCAACATTTTGGGTTGGAAAAACATCCTGAGCAGAATAATGAGAAAAATAGGTACATTCAGGCAGAAGGCTGCAGGACACCAGTGCACATTTCCAGTGGGTCATAAGTGATGATTGAAAATTATTACATAATGTTTGTGAGTCTATACATTGATATTTTTTTTAAAGGAAAATGTTGCATATTATGCCTTTAACTACATTTTGTCATGCCAGTATTTTGTATTTCACAGGTCCAGCTGCCTGCAGTATCCCAACTGAGCTAAAAACATAAGCTAAAATCTTAGCCAGCTACCTATAATATTTAACCTAAGCTAAACTTTTAGCTAGCTACCAATAAAATTTCACCTAAGCTAACATTTTGCTAGCTACCCTCAATATTTCACCTACGCTAAAATTTTAGCTAGCTACCTACAATATTTAACCTACGCTAAAACCTTAGCTAACGTTAGCTACCTATAATATTTCACCTAGCTACCTGTAATATTTCACCTAAGCTAACATCTTAGCTAGCTACCTGTAAATTTCACGTAAGCTAAACTTTTAGCTAGCTACCTATAATATTTAACCTAAGCTAAACTTTTAGCTAGCTACCTATAAAATTTCACCTAAGCTAACATTTTGCTAGCTACCCTCAATATTTAACCTATGCTAAAATTTTAGCTAACGTTAGCTACCTATAATATTTCACCTAAGCTAAAATGTTAGCTAGTTACCTGCCAAATTTTAAACCAGCTACCTGTAATATTTCACCTAAGCTAAAATCTTAGCTAAGCTAAAAACATTTTTCATTTCAGTGCATAGTCAAAGCAAGTAGCCCTTTTTTTGAGTTTAAAAAAAAAAGTTGCTAAGAGTTCTCTTAATGCTAATCAAAATTCACAGTTTCAAACCATAATTCTTACTTTAATTTTGATACATTTAATGAACAAGTATTTGTAATTTGTAATAAGATTTTTCGAATAAGGTTATAGGGTAATAAGGTTTTTCTTTTTGTGTCCATCTCTGCAGCGCTGCTGCTGAAGTATCGGGGTCTTTGGAGAATCCCTCGTCTTTCAGCCGTTACTCAAGCCTCTGTGCCGACACTGATATGTTTCCTGTAGTACAGACGGCAGAGCAGCCAAAAATCTCTCCTGAAACTTCAGCGAGCGCTCTGCAGGCGTCACCGTGTCAGATTTTGAAGCTGTAAACAGCAGAGGAGGGAAAAGTGTCTCAGTGGCGTTTATCAGGGCGGCGAGAGACGAGGTAATTAGGGAGCCATCAGAGGCGCCGGTCCAGAGGTCACTTTAATCTGCAGTTTACAGAGAAGAAGCTGCCTTATTACCTCTCTGTCTCTATTTCTCACAGTCTGCAGTCGGAGCAACACTTCCCACAAAATCCCCTGTCACATCGATCCTGATTGATTTTTCACACTCTGCTTGTTACAGATATGGATTTATTTTAAGCATAACACTTGATTTAAGATGCAGTGCCATACCTTGGCTATCATGCATCATTCCCTTATATATAAATATATATATAGGCCTACACATATAATACTGCACGTATAGGCTGTGCTCAGTCGTATTGATCAAACTGGGGTCATGAAAGCAGCCTAATTGTTCTTTAACAGGTTTTGACCATCACATCAGCAGGACAATAAGTTTAACCTGAAGTGAGAATTAATGACATAAAACAAACACACGCTGCAACCAAATTAATCTTTTAACACAAACAGGCAGGATTTGACCAACATACATTGTGACTGGTTTCTACTTTAGGAATAATCTGCTCTGCGAGTGTAGGTAGGCTATATGGTAGCATGATGGTACATTGTGTGGGAGGGTTATTTTATGATGATTCTGTGTGGGGAGAGGGTTGGTGGTAAATGCTAATGAGGTGATCATTTAAAAAAAAAAAAAAAGGAGGAAGTCTATATGTAGGCTAACGGTGTCTGCATCCTAAAGACTGAACATCCTGTGTTTTTTTCTCCAAGATTTCACGTCTGCTCACCAGGAAGTCGCATTTATGTTTAATCTTCTGTAAATCCTCGCCTCATCCTGTCGCCTTCTCCTCTCATTTCTTTTAACTTATGTTAAAACCTTTTTCTTCATTTGTTTTTATCATCTGCTGGTTCCCTTTATGTCTGACGCATCCCCTCAACGTGATCAGATTAACTCAAATAACCTCCATCACCACCACCAATCATCTTCTAAATGTGATCTTTCGAACGGATTTAAACCTGTGTTATTTAAGTCTATACATTATATAAAAGTGGATATTATAACAATTAATACCATATAATTAAATTCTCAATATGTAGGTTATGTTGAAAAGGCAGAATTTGGACATTTAAACTTTCTTATGTTTCTTATGTTAGCCTAGCCTACAAGTATTTCAATTACTTGTCAATTACTTTTAGGATTTCAATTGTTTATTTCATATTTAAAATATGTGAACTACATATTACTTTTTCAACCAAACTAAAATTTCAATGGTTTAACCATTACTGAAAAATAAACTTTTAGCTAGCGCTTTACAGTATTTTCCCTAAGCTAAAATTTTAACAAGCTAACAACTGTACTTCAACTAAGCTCACATTTTACATAACTAACAACATTATATATATACTGTATATAGTTGGTAATGTTGGAGAGCTAGCAAGATTTGAAAGTGGCACCTCCTCCCCCTCCCGTCAGTGCTCCGTCCAAAACCACGCCCCACGTCGAGTAAAAACGCTCAATGCTCCGTGCAGGAAGCACAGATCCTATAAGTTAGATAAGCAGTATGTACCGACGACCGGCTTACACCGACAGAGAAGCTAATGTTAGCATTGGGCTAATATGAGCTACAAAAGCAGCTAAGTTGGCAAACGTTACATATTTCATGAAAATAACAAATCCCCCTGAAACAAAACAAATAATTACCTGTCCAACAGAAAGACAGAAACCTCTGCAGCACTTTTCAGGCCCTTCAGATTCCTCAGTTGTCTCCACCGCTCAAAGGCTGCACTGATGTTGACTCTGGTTTGTCCTCTAGTTTTATCCAGAGACTTTTTCATCGGAGCCTTTTCTGCCTCCGGCTTTCTTTTCTTTGCCTGTTTAGCAGGGCGAGCCGTTACAAGTAACGCTGGAAGTGGTATTTTTGGCTGCATTTTCTCTGCTATTGTACTCTTTTGAACTTATTCTCCTGCTAACTTTCTGCTGAGGAGTGTGCTGAATATTTCCGGCAACAGTGAAACGTGATGAGTGCGCACGCAGGGAGGAGGGAGGGACAGAGGGGGGCGGGAGCAGGACGAGACATGAAGGCATCTGATTGGTTCCTTTCCATTCGGACCAAATGGCAGGGATTGGTCAGTCAGAGTTTTTACAGGCCTGCAGCTGACACAGAGATTCTTTTCGTTCCTTTTTCTGAATACATAATGTATTGATTACTCTCAGGATGGAAGGATCATTTCACCCAGTATAACAAAAAGTGTTTCTGAACAGGATTACCAACTATGTGTTTCAACTGTTGAAGCTAAAGTTTGAACCACCTACTCAAAGTACTTTGACTGTTTAAGCAAAAAAATATTGCCACCTGTCAGTGTTTCAGTTGTTTAAGCTAAAACTTACTCGCCACCTACTCACAACCACCACCCATTAAATTTACCATGACATTTTCTTGTTTATAAATCTTGATGAGCATATATTTAATGAATATAAGAGTTAAAGTCACATACAGGGGCGTGTCCAGACTTTTTTTTAACTGGGTGGCCCAAATGGGCACTGACTTATATTTATTTATTGACATTAACTCCATAAGATGGAATATTTGAGCGCTGACCTTTTTTTTTTTTTCATTTTACAGCAGAGTCGTAGTGAGCAGCCATTTTGTTTTTTAAAGTGTCTCAGAGTCTCTTAATGCAAATCAAAATACACATTTTAATTCTTATTTAGCTTTGCTTTAGAAGGGCTGGAAGGACACATCTGATAGAAATATTATTTAATGAATTTGTTGAAAAAGTTCACCAGTACTTGAGCAGTATTTTATTTTTTAAACCAGGAAGTGAGACAGGGGTCCTTAGGGTATAACTAACCCTTTTTATGCCTGATTCAATCATGTTTTTATAAACATTTTAAAATTGTTTGAAGTTGTGAATTCTTGTCTGGGATGAGGGTGTTTTCTGGCATTTAGAGATCAAGACATTTTATAAATTACATATATGTCATAAAATCCTTAGAAAATAGATTTTAACCAAAAAAATTAGAGTGTTAGTTGTAATAATGAACATGATTTGTTCCAATTCTCAAGAGACAGGTGTATTACAGCCTACATATATTAAAGACCAACATCGCACCAATTTGTCATCCTATTTGTGTGTTTGTTTTCTTCTTTAGGCTAAACAAAATACCACACAAACACAACATAAATGGGGTGACACGTTTTTATTATAAAATAGCAGAAATATTTACTTCCTGCTGTTTCTTTGCTTAAAAAAGCAACTTCGCTTGTTAATTAGTCTTTCTGATAATTCAAAAGAGGTCACATCCATCATTAATTTTAAATTTTAGGCATATTTAGGCTTTTTCCGAAAAAAAAAAAACTGTCCTTGACCGGGCCGGTGCAAAGTCCAAATTCTTGTTTACAAACAGGAGAAACACGTGACACGTTTAGGTCACGTGGACGTAGTGGTGTGAAAAAATTAAGTGCCATTTTGAAGTAAAACAGCACTTTCAGACTCGAGCGCTCTGATTAACCTGCACAGCCCTTCAATCTGAGGACTAACAACATGCATCCCTGCTCTGTTTCATTATTGATAGGCCACATTGACCTGTTTGTCTCCCGTCACTGATGAGAATGATTTGCCTTCCTGTGTGTCCTCGCTGAGCTGTGAGAAGAATCTCGATCCACGTACGTACAGACCCATTAAAACCACACCGGTCTGTCCTCCCCAGTCCAGTTCAGACCAGTTCCCTCGTGTGTCAGAGGAGACTCACACTGCTGATGTAGGAGGGATTATAGAAAACACATTTTCTGTTTGAGAACTGATGATCAGCGCAAATGGAAACAACCAGCAGAGGAAAGTAATTAAACACATTTAAGTACAGCATTTAAAGGAGAAATCTGTAATATATTCACTGTAATAAATCATAAAATGACAAAGATATGTCACAAAGATTAACGTGACATTTTAAGTTGAAATGCTCATCTTTCTGAAGATAATGCCACAGCTGTTCACCTTTGAAATGTTTATTCTGGACCTTAACATGTGTTTTTGTTTACCTGTTTAATGTCAATTAGAGTTCAAATTAATGCCGAATGGTCGCAAAATGAATAAATGTCTGTTTCTGAGTTGCAACATTTATATAAATGATCTTTTAGAAGGAGCAGACGTTTGAAAGTCTTAAATTGAGCAAAATGTTAATGGAGTTTGGCAGGAAATGAGACAGGAACTCCAGAGTGTGTATTTTCAGAGCAGTGGGCTTTTGTTTTTAGAATAACAGGTTTAATTTGACCATATATATACATTTTACAGATAATTGACAGTTATAAACAGCTGATCTCATCGTGACTTGTTCTTGTCAATTTATATATTGATAATTGTGCAACACGATTGCACAGAGTTTGAATAAATACAACTGCACGGGATGATTGCAAAGTTTTTGAGTATAAATAATAATTTCACATTAGAGATATAAAACATTTACTGTCTGTATATATGAAATATATCAGGATATATCAGTATACAGAGATTAATATATCTCTGGATGTTTTAAAAATGCAGTAAATGTCACATAATGTTCCTAAATATACACGTATCTGTGTGTGCAGGACGTCAGTTTAATGTTCTGTGTTGGATCTTAAACTGCAGCATCAGTAGATTTGTAATATAATGGAGTATTTTTACAGTTAAGTGTTGGTACTTCATCTTTTACTGAACCTGAGTACTTCTTTCACTACTAGAAAATGTGACTATTCTAAGAAACTTGAATTATTTGTCCCCTCCGGTCTGGACGTCTCCTCGTCCTGCCCCCTCGCTGACTTCTATACATAGTCGAGCCTATAGGAGCGTCTCCTCTGTGATATAACGGACCAAATGTTTTAAGATCCTGCCTTCGTTCGCTCACAGAGTCCGTGTCTATATCTGTAAGAGGACAGATGGCCGTCCCTGTTGGTGCGATTCTCCACAGCTTCTCCGAGCTAATACACCCGGCATATGGACGAGCATCACAGGGAGGGGACTGGCACCGGGCCCTCAGGAGAACACGCTGACAGGATGGGGGGGAGATGCAGCTTCCAAAATGTTGGTCCCCAGCCACACTCTACCAAAGACGGGTTCCGAAATGGGTTCTCTCTGAGGGGGCCGAGGTTCTACCCAGAACTATGAGCTTCTGAAGAGCCCTTGTTTAAAGAAAGAGTCTGTCAAGGGTTCTTTGACAAAGACTAAGGGTTCCATTAAGAACCATTTTCATCCAATGATCTGTTTTTGGAAGAACAAGTTCCTCATGGATTGTTGAAATCTTTGAATAACTCTGGAAGAATTCTAGAAAAAAAAAAAGCTTGGACTATAAAAGGGTTCTTGGGAGAACCTCATGGGTTGGTTTCACATAAAGCCCTTGGGATATAGAAGTGGTCTCAGTAGAACCTCCTGGGTGGGTTCTTGTTAGCACCCGTATAACGTTGGACATTCTAGATAGAACCCCCAGAGAGTGTTGATGAACTCTTCTCTCAGTAGAACCACCTGGGATAAAACCCTTCGATTACAGAAGGGTTCTTGCTAGAACCCCCTGGATGTGTTCTAGACAAATCCCTTGGAATATAAATGGGTTCTCTGTAGAACACCCTGGGTGGATTATGGATAAAACCTTTGGATTATAGGATATAGAAGTGTTCTCAGTAGAACCCCCTGGGTGCGTTCTAGATAAATCCCTCCTGATATAAAAGGGTTCTCGGTAGGACCTCCTGGGTGGGTTCTTGTTAGCATTCTCAGAGGGTGGAAAGATTCTGACTAGAACTCCCTGAGGGGGTTCTGGGTGGAACCGTTACACCACAGAAGGGTTCTCCTTTCTAAGTGAAACCTTTTGCAGATGGTTCTAGGTACAACCCTAAATGTTGGCTTCTGGGTAGAACCATCTGAAAGGGTTCCAAGTGGAACCTTAAGGACTCTTTTTCCACCATATTAACTCTGGTTCTTGTTCCAGTTCTGTTCAAGATCACTGGAACCTTGGTGATATCTAGTGAACCAGCCCCTCATTTCCACCATTTTTTAGTGGAACCGTCGTAATCAACAGAGGGCGCTGCAGAACCCACAACAACCTGTAGAACATGACACACACTCTTTGGGTCAAAAGGAAAATCTTCTTTTTTTGGTTCCAGCTGGGAACCAACTTTTCAGGTTCGGAACCTGTTCCTCTGTGGTGGAAATGCTCAGAACGGTTAAAAATTGGGTTCTTGAACCAGAACAGGGCCTGTTGCGTGTTGATGAAAAGGGCCCTAAAAGGGTCTACCAGGAACCAAAAAGGGGTTCTCCTCTGGGGACGAGCTGTAGAACCCGATATGGTTCTCCTCCGCCTCTTTACTTGTTAGAGTGCAGCGGAAACACTGAAGACCTAAA
>JAJHUR010100963.1:0-10969 GCA_027495735.1 Lutjanus campechanus | reverse complement strand
CAGAAAACAGGGTTGCAGCTAATGGCAGTGAATGGAGACCAAATGTAAATGTAAAAAAAAAAGAACACAAAACAAACAAAATGTCTCCATCCTGCTCGTGTGGTGTAATCCAAGTGTCCACAATTACATTAAAATTTAACCACATTAACCACCATTGACGGCATGTTTTTAGCTGAAATGTCAACTGTAGCATGTAGCCAGTAGCATGGCGTCGATGTATCGCGAGACTTCGTACATCTCTTAATGGATGCATGTGTGAAAATATCACCAGATTGTCTAGTGTGTATATATATATATATATATATATATATATATATATATATATATATACATATGGATGGAAAAAGGTTGGTCACCTTAAGATTTAAACCTTACTTGCCTACCTTCCAGATTGTCCCAGAAATCCTTGTTGAGATCACAATTCTCCTGTTCTTTCCTCCTACTTTCACGCCTGTTTTTTTTCTTTTTTCACTATCACAGCATGTTTCTGCCACTGTACCACATATATCAACCCAAACACCTCCAGAAGTCAATTGTTCACACGTGGACAAGACAGCTGCACCAAACCAGACTAACCGGGGGTTCCCACCAGATGCGGTTTTGTTATGTCGCGTGTGTGTGTGCAGTTCCCACCACCAGCGTTTCGTAGGCCTATAGATACACGAGATATACTATAGAATTATTATGATTGATGAACCCTGGAAGTCAGTTACAGTTGGAAGTTGCTGAGAAAGTTGTCCTCCCAAAAGGTGTGCAGTATTTATATTTTTGTGTTAATTTGCATCATGCGTCTTAAAATAATGATTTAGTGTGACAAAATATTGAGTTAGTACCTCAAAATAGTGACTATACTACTATATAAATAAGTCATTATTTTGAGAAAATTATTTTATTTTGAAATAATATTTTCTTTTGGCAGACATGGATCTGTAGACAGAGACGCGTGGAGATGAGAAGATAAGATCTGCGTCTTTTATTTTTTGCAGTGCAGCACGCTGCGCACTGTTACGCTCAGTTTGGAGAAACGGGTTGTTCAAGCCGGAAACAGCAGCATAACGGTGCGGGCAAAGTTCCTTCAGCAGCAGGTGGAGATTTTCAGAAGGAGCCACAAACACACGAGCCTTGTTGCACCTGTTTCTCCTTTTTTTCCGTCATGAACAAATCCTGATATTCGCTCAGTAACATCTCCAGAGAGGAGGATGGAGTTCATGCTTCAGGTTCTGGTGTCTCTTTGTCTAATAAGCTGTTCAGGTAAGTTTTATTTTCCCTGCTTGATTGAACAGGTGTATTATTTTTATTTACTTTCTGTTGTTAAAAGACGTCTCATTGAGCTGTTCTGTCCTTATTTTATAAAAGATTAAGGTGTTTGTGTTTTTAATCTTAGTCAGATGGTCAAAAAAAGAAAGTGAAAGAAAATAATTGACAGATTTTTATATTTTAAAAAGTCGTAATTATGAGAAAAGTTGAGATAATGCCTTAATTATGAGACAGAAAGTCAAAATACTCAGATTTAAATCATGAGATAAAAGGTACATTTTACTCATCCGTTTCCTGTTCTGATTTCAGTTTTTGGACTTTACTTTAACCTTTGTATGAAATATTGGATAATTTAGACAGTTCTCAAATTAATGTATTTGCGGATGAAATAGAACACAGCATAAAATGGAAACTGCTTATAAGTACAGAATTTGAGTAACTGTTTTATCTGCTTTCCACTTCATTTATTACCGTGTCCGTGAGTTTTGGGTGCACGTTTTGCCCCGTCTTCATTTCTTCGTCCTGTTCGGTCTGTTTTCTGGCTGTTGGATAAAAAACAGCGGGCGCTGCTCGGTGGGATTCAAGAGTTGCTGTTGAATGTGAAATCACTCTCTTTAGAGGAATCTGTGTGGCTCTCTCTGATAGCTGAGGGCTTGTGAAACGTGCGTCCTCCTGGTCTTTTGCGCACCTGTGCGTAATGGTGTGTCTGCAGGTGTCTTGGATAAAGACGCTCGTTCCTTCGATCCCCAGTGATAAATCTCGTAATTTCTCTGGTGATCTTCGGTGTCGTACTTGTACATTTTCAGCTTTAATGCTGAGCAGCTTCTCTTTATTTTACGGACAGAGTCTGTTTTAGAGCTCTCAGCAAAGAGGGAGGTGCACTCTCCATTGTCCGCTGGCTAACTACCTCAAAGTCCGAGTCCCTGTGCTTCCTTTTCCTACAGTAATGAGTGTATTTCTGTCATCTATCATGAAGATATACATCATTCAAAATCACTGATTCCTACATCTCCCATAATGCAACTCATTGTCATATTTAATTCAACCTTTTTTTTAACCGTTCTTTGCTGATGTAAGGTTATGGTGATCATTTATCAAAAACACAGAAATGATTTAGAATAACTTAAGAAGACTCTGATGACTTTGTTGTATGAAAAAAGCTTCATCTGCTCTAAGGTGTGTTTCCTGTGTTTTATGTTTTTGGTGGGTCTATCGTAACACTTTTTGATTTCTTTTAAACAGTGCCAGCAGGTGACATCAACAGGACAGAATCTGTACAGATCGATGAGTCCAGTAAGTAAATATCTCAAACTTCTTACTTTAAACAAGCTGAGTTCAAACATGGCGATTCCTGGGACACATCTTCTCTTTCTTTCTTTCTTTCCTTTTCTTTCTTTCTTTCTTTTTCTTTCTTTCTTTCTTTTTATCCACAAGTGAAGACAAGAGGAGCAACAGGAAAAACGGAAACCAAAGTGAAGCAACAACATACATTTTCCTCGTCTCTTAATACTTCATCTGGAGGCAGAGGTAACTAAAAATACTCTGGTTATTGTAATTAAGTATTTTGCTGGAGGTTTGCATCGGCAGAGCGGAGTGTGTCGATGGAGGAGTTCAGACAGGTAAGGTGGGTCCAGGTTATTTAGAGCTTTGTATGTTGTGAGGAGGATTTTGAAATGAATTCTCTGGGGGATGTCGAGTTTATGGAGGACGGGGGTGATGTGGTCACAGTTGTCAGAGTGAGTGAGTAGTCGGGCTGCTGAGTTCTGGATGTACTGGAGTTTATTGAGAGTTTATGATGGTGAGTCCAGACGGGAGGTGATGAAGGCGTGGATGAGGGTTTCTGCAGCTGTGGAGGAGAGGGATGGGCGGAGGCAGGCGATGTTCTTGAGGTGAAAAAAGGCAGTTTTGGTGATGTGCTTTTCACACTGGTTGAAGGAGAGGGTTTGGTCAAAAATGATGCCAAGGTTATGGATATGAGGGGAGGTGGATACTGTGGAGCCGTCGATGTTGAGAGTGAAGTTATGGGTGGATTTGATGAGTGTTTTTGGTCCAATGATGATAATTTCAGATTTGTCACAGTTTAATTTGAGGAGGTTGGATTGAAGCCAGGATTTTATTTCAGTGATGCAGTTTGTCAGGGTTGAGTGGATGGTAGTGGAGATTTTCTTGGTGGAGATGAAGAGCTGGATATCATTGGCGAAGCAGTGGAACTGGAGACCGTGATGGTGGATTATGTGACCAAGGGGGAACAGGTACAGGATGAAGAGGAGGGGGCCAAGAACTGAACCTTGGGGGACGCCTTGGGGGAGGGGAGCAGTGGGGGATTTGCAGTTATTGATGGAGTCTGTTAATGCAGGTCATTTATTAACACCACAGAAATCAGAAACCTATTTCTTAAGAGGGCTGACTTTGTCGTGTGTTTCCTCATCAGAACCTGAGATCATTTGCTTCTCTGAGCTGGTGAAGGCAGCAGTCAATGAGGACGTGACTCTGCAGTGCCACCTTGCGCCTCCAATAAATGCAACAAACATGACAGTGGAGTGGCGTCATGAAAGCCAGAACCACACTGTCCTCCTGAATCAAGACGGACACACGTCTCTCTTCCCTGAGGAGCTGACCAAAGGAAACCTGTCCCTGAAAATCTCCTCAGTTCAGCTCTTCGACTCTGGAAGATACAGATGCTCCGTTACCAGTGAAAACCTGCAAGACAGCTGTTATGTTAACCTCACAGTTGGTAGGTACACTGAAGATCAGGAGTCAGATTTTAAGGGTGCAAATACCAGTAACATATTTAAATATATCGCTGCAGAAAACATCAGCAGGTTTCCCTGAAAGTAAAAGATGATAGAAAGTAAAAAAAAAAGAAATGTCTTTGTAATGAGAACTTAATTTGTCCTGTAAAGTAAAGTACGTAAAATTTAAAGTAAATGTTCAGAACCAACATGCAGCTGAGTTGGTGAGTTTTAAATCTTGATATGTCCCCGACACTGACTGTTGCTGTGCAGTAACAGTTATCAGTTGTTTAATTAAACAAGGAGGAAACAATTATTATCTATACAAAGAACAAATCCTCACATCTCTCTTCATGTTTTTCAGAAGAAACATCTAACCTTGGCCTTATCCTCGGCCTCACCCTCGGCCTCGGTATTCCACTTGCCATTGTCTCTGCCATTATCAGAGCTATTATCATTGCCAGAATGCGTCAGCACAATCCTGAAATATCCAGTAAGTCATGATCCTCTCCTTAATTTCCTTATTCCTGGTAAAATGTCAGGAAGGTGTGAAAATATAGATACACTCTTAGAAATAAAGGTGAAAACTTTGGCTTGTTCCTGTAGGAGAACCTGTGTAGGTTCTTTGTGGAACCAGAAAGGTATCAGAGGAGGAAACGCTCATGTTGGAAAACACTGACACATGTTGTCTTGGTTTTCTTTGATTAGATGGCGCAGTCGCAGCTGAAGGTGTGGATCATTGCTGTTCATTTGGGGACTTTTTGATAAGTCTGTGTGAAGAATGAGAACCACCAACAACAGCTGTTCTTGGTTCTGTCCTGGTTTTCATTCCTCGCAAAGATCTTTTATCAGGTGACGTCACTAGTTTCTGTCAAACATGCTGCTGTTGTTGATCAAAAATAACCAAACAAAAGGCTCAGACAGTTTTACTGAAGGATAAATGGCTGCTGCTTTTAGAACAGATGATTTTACATGAATGAAATGTGGTGCAAATGTTGAATTCTCTGTAATTAGACTAGACTCTTGGTGCTAAAGGTGCTAACTGGAACCATAAATGATTCTTTGGCTTGTTCCCATAGGAGAACCAAGCTGCTTTCATCATTTGTTTTATTATTAAACACAGTAAATATATCACATATTTGTCCTTTAACTTGAACATTTCTTTGATACATACTTATTGAAAGATTTTTTACTTTTTTCTCAATCAGTAAATTCATTATTTTCCTCCGTCATTAAATGATGATAAATCTATTTAACATGACATTAATTTTTGGTTTTATGGTTTCTTATCTTGTTGTAAAAAGTGCCACTGCACCACAGATCTTATTTAACGACAGTAAATATCAGTAAAGTCTGAGACGCTCTGTTCTCAGTGAGTTTGACCTTTGAGATTTGGAGGCAAACAAACCACAAGTTTCCGATCACCTTTCCTGTTTGTATGTGACACAAATGTTAAAGATTGTGAGACAAATAACAAATAAAAGGACTATTTACAGATTATGTCGTTGTCCAGTGATTTTTACTTTTCATGCTGTTTCCAGTTCACACCTCACTCATGTTTGCATGAAGACAACAACCAAACCACAATCTCCTCTCTAAACACGCTCCCTCCACTTCCTTTTCACACTTAACAGCAGCACTTATTTAATAAGACCTGTACAGCAAAATCTACTCATACTGTCATCCAAACTAGACGACGCTGAGAGTAATAAAAAAGGCCAGTTGTACTTTTTATATAAATGTCCCAGCAGGACTTTTTCCCTGAACACATTTTCACGTGTGACAGCAGGACAAAGACAGGTTGGTGTTGGTCATGGGGGTGTTATAACAGTCTGCTCAAGCTTTATGAGCACTAGCAAGCAATACAAAACAGTAAAAAGACAAGATATTCAATATAATATAAATAAATATTCACTCATTCTTAATTTGACACCTGCAACAAAAACTTGATCATGTTCACCACTGCGATACATCAGCTTTTCTTTTAACACTCAGTCAGCGTTTGTGAACTGACGACGCTAATTGTTGAAGTTTTAAAGTGAAATTCTCTCTCATTCTTGCTTGATATACTACTTTCTTGACCTCAGATCAACGCCTTCACCGTCCAACAACTGTAGCAATATTCAAACTGTTTCTCTGTCAGTCACGATTCCATTTAACCAACATTTTTGGTGCATCCATCTGTATCCATGGCACTGACCAGATGTTTCCAGTTGCTGTTCAATGAAGGCTGCCACTTCAGCCACATCGGTTTTATTCTTTCAACGCCAGAGCCTCTTCTTGCTTAAAATCCTTTCAAGGGTGCGTTTGCGTGGTACAATCCCATGTGAATTTACAAGCAAAGTAAGTATTTCATCTGTTGTAAATCCATGTTTAAAACAGTCTCGCCAAATCACATAATTATGACTTTTTATTTCATAATTATGACTTACCTTGGGGATATTTTTTTCCTTTCAGTGGCAGAAATGGGTTTCCATAGACCAGGGATCGGTTTCACAAAGATATTTACACTGGTCTGTAATGTTGGACTTGTCTTAATTTTGCTTTTAGCTGAGCCTTTTCACAAAAATGAAGAGTAATTAACTGTTAGCCAAAACTAGACACCTTAACCCCAGCCTGACTTCCCATAGTCACAATCAGTAGCAACTAGTCAGTAGCATCCAACAACAAAAAAGAGGAAAACATGGCTCATAATTTGTTTTGTGCTGGTAACTGTCCAAAACGAAACCAGAAACTCCAAAAGAAACATACGTCACATAATTTCATCCTGGGAGGTTAAACAGAGCCCGGCAGGAAGATGATATATTTACAGCCAACACACACCAGCAGCAGACATTATTTATATGTTTACTGTCACTGAAAGTTTTCTATTTTTACCCTCTTCACTAAACTTTCCAAGGAAAATGTGCTGGTAACTGTCCAAAAGAAACCAGAAACTCCAAAACAGTAACTTGGCCAGTGTGGTAGAAATGTGAGCCAGGCTGTTGTGGATGAAGGTAGAGGTGAGACTGGCACGCAGCCTGGTCCAGGTCATAAGTAACATTTGTGCATTAAGAGACCCCACGTCTTTACAGAAAACACACACCAGCAGCAGAAGATTATTATGGCACCAGACGTGTCCTCATGGGACCTAAATGTGTGGTCTGAGTTTGTTAGAAACCATCCAGCCAAATTTTAAAATCTAGAATTAGGTCTCAAAATTGTGCTTTGCTGTTTCAGCATCAAACACCACTGCGACCTGAAAATCACCTGAAACATGGACGCTCAGTCCAGCAGCTTTATTGGACATGTCCAGACACGTTTGAGCCTCCAGAGCCGGAGGACGGTGACAGGATGGTATGTTTTTTTATTCCTCTGTGTCAGGTTGTTTGTAACTGACCTACATTCGTGTGTTGGATCATGGCGCCAACACGTCACCGAAACATGTTTGAGGTCATATACATAAATAAACAACAGTGTATATAAGAAACTACCAGTACAGGTGTCGCTGCCACAGGCCTCCATGCTGCAGTCACCCTCCGCTGCGGGCACCTCCAGCAGCTGTTCCATTGAAAGACAGATTTGCAATAACAAGTTATTATATAGTTTGTGTGGTTGTGTGAATTGTGTTTAGTGTTTTGACAAAATGAACCCTGTTTTCAGCAATCATGAAGAAAAAAACTGTATACATGTACATCAGTCAGGGGAGCGTACCTATGTTCCCTGGGTCCTATGTTCCCCGCTTTGTATGTGACCGGGGAACATAGGACTCTTTTTTAAAAAGAGGGTCCTATGTTCCCCACTGTTTCCCAAAAAGGTCCTATGTTCCCCGCTTTGTATGTGACCGGGGAACATAGGACCCTTTTTCTAAAAAAAGGGTCCTATGTTCCCCAGTTTGTTATTTTTTAAAATAGCCTACTATATAATGTTGATATTTATTTCTATATTTTTTAATAGGCTTATGTACAGGGCATATGACGCACATATCCAAATAGGCCTATAGAGAACAGAATTGGCTTTCATTTTTGCAAATGAACGGAGAAGTTGCTTGATGCCTATGTAATGTTGACAGTGATCATCACTAACCCTAACCCCCTAACCCTAACCCTAATTATGGTGGAAAAAAATAAGCCCTAAATATTATAGGACCCGTTCCCCGGTTTGTTCATCAACTGGCAACAGCGGGAAACATAGGACCCTTTTTCTAAAAAAGGGTCCTATGTTCCCCGAACATAGGACCCGGGGAACATAGGACCTGGGGAACATAGGGATGACCCCTCAGTCAGTGTTTGTGCAGGTCACTGCTGTTTCCCACCAGTTGAGGAAAATGCCCCTATCGCTGCACTCTATTTAGAGAAACAGGTTGTCAATTCGAAAACCATAACAGAGCGGGGAGGAAAAAATGACGTCAGGCTTGTTGCTCGTTTTAATCATTCATAAATCCTGATATTCGCTCAGTAACATCTCCAGTGTGATCCAGTGAGGACGATGGAGTTCATGCTGCAGGTTCTGGTGTCTCTTTGTCTCATAAACTTCACAGGTAAGATCTATTTTTTTCTCTACTTGACTGAACAGGTGTTTTATTTTTATTTACTTTCTGTTGTTGAAAGAAGTTTCACTGAGCTGTTATGTCCTTATTTTAAATAATGTTATAAAGGATTCAGTTTTCTTTAATCAACTTGAATCAAAATATGGTGAATTTATGTGCAGTCTGACTGTTTTTAATCTTAGTCAGATAGTCGAGATATTAACTGTGGAAGCCCAGTGAAAGAAAAAAATATCCCCATGGTAATTATAAGATTTTTTTTTTTTTAATTACTCTCAGTTGCTTAAAAGTTCCAGTAGTAAGGGAAGTCAACCTGGGAGACTGATCTTAATCTTTCACATACAGAGGAGGAATGAAACAACATCTTAAAGAACTTTAAGAAAATATCAAGGGTGAAATTAAGGGACAGCCCGACTTGTTGGAGGTATGGAGGAAGCACCGGTTCACTTCTCCACATGCTGTGGTCCTGACCAGGTGTACAAAAATATTAAAATTGATGCTGCCTGAGCCTGTTTGTTCTGGGTGACCCTCTCAGCAGCTCAGGCAGACTGGGAGGCGATCAGATGATGTGCTGTGACGCCCGTATCCACTGACGATTTACACAAACACTCAGATGATGGTGGTGGAAACTTTTTTGTCAATCAGTGACTTACAGAACACAAACAAGACGAAGAGAGGAAAATATGACAGAAGTATTAATGGAAAGCAAAAACAAGAGTTTTCCAACCACGTTCATTTTTGAAGTCTCCTCATCAGTTGTCCTCTGCAGTGTTTGTGCATGAAGGTCAAACTGTGATGAGTCAGATGTGACTTTGAGGCTGCAGTGGTTCCTGTCAGGACTCTGATGATCTCATCTCTGTTTTAATGCAGGTCTGATAAACACAAATCTGACTGTTTACTAGTTTTAGAGTCAGAAAAGAAAGTTTGATACATATTTTACAGTAACTATGTTACTGTTTCTTGTTTGTTCTTTTGTTTTCTTTGCAGTGGGATCAGAGTTGATTGATTCACAGCGACCAATCGTAGCCCTGATTGGTTGTGATGTCATTCTTCCATGTCACTTTGAACCTCCAATCAGTACCGCTAATGAGACGGTGTTGTGGACCAGACCTGATCTGAACCCACCATACATCCATTATCTCCAAGATGGACGACTGATGATTGATCGTCAAAATCCAGATTATCATCTCCGCACGAGTTTGTTCATGGATGGACTGATGGATGGAAACGTCTCCATGAAAATCTTCAGTGTGAAGCTGTCTGATGCAGGAACTTACAGCTGCTCTCTTCCATCAATGAAGAAGGAAGCTTCCATCCAGCTCATCGTCAGTAAGTCACACTGTGTTTTAGAAAAGAGGAAACATTGACTGAGCTGAATAACTATGATGATTAAATCCTCAGAGACACTGATGATGATGTATTGATGAATTTTTCATCATGTTACATCATTTTAGTCTTGTTACATTTTTTCAACATATTGCATCTTTTACATCGTTTGTCATTGTGTTAAAACTTTTTGTCTTGTTATGTCTTTTACGTTGTTCGTCACTGTGTTACATCCTTCTTGTTGTTATGTATTTTTTGTCTTGTGAGATCTTTTTCATGTTGTGATGTACTTTACTTTGTTCGTTGTCGTATTATTTATTTTTTGTTTTGTTACATCTTTGACGTTGTTTGTCATCATGTTTTTCATCTTGTTACGTCTTTTACGTTGCTTTTACAGCTACGGGACAGTCCCGCTCCTTTCTGCATGTTGAGCTTTTATGCACACTGATCCTCTGTTTGAGTTTCCCGGTGGTTTTCCCCTCATGTGTGAGTCCACTGGAACAACGTATCAATCACATCACGTGTGTGGTTTCCTTGCCTTGATGAAAAAAGCTTCATCTGCTCTAATGTGTGTTTCCTCATCAGAACCTGAGATCATTTGCTCCTCTGAGCCGGTGGAAGCAGCAGTCAGTGAGGACGTGACTCTGCAGTGCCACCTTGTGACCCCACTGGATGCAACACATATGATTACTGAGTGGCGTCATGAAAGCCAGAACCAAACTGTCCTCCTGACTCAAGATGGACACACGTCTCTCTTTCCTGAGGAGCTGATCAAAGGAAACTTGTCCCTGAAAATCTCCTCAGTTCAGTTCTCTGACTCTGGAAGATACAGATGCTCTGTTACCAGTGAAAACCTGCAGCACAGCTGTTATGTTAACCTCACAGTTGGTAGGTACACTGAACATCAGGAGTCAGATTTGATGGTTAGGGTGAAAATTCCAGTAACTTATTAAAATATATCACTGCAGAAAACATCAGCAGGTTTCACTGAAAGTAAAAATGATAGAAAGTTTAAAAAAAGGGAAAAATGTCAGAAAGTGACACCAAGATAAGTTTGCATGTGTGGAAAGGTAGTTTTTCCCTGACAGTGAAATACAGTCAATATACAGAATACATAAAATATATTTTT
>JAJHUR010100962.1:9048-32346 GCA_027495735.1 Lutjanus campechanus | reverse complement strand
AGCCAAAGGTCGCATTAGCTGAATACGTCTCAATCACTGACTGAAATTTTTAAAACAATGACGGAAAAATCTGAAGGCCGTCTGTCATTTTGACAAATCCCTCGTTCAGAGAGTCGTTTATATTTGCCTGTCTGCTGTGTTTCAGTGCCCTCTGCTGTCATTGCAGCAAAAATTAATCATTCGTCTGCTTCGTGCAATTTTCTATATAACAATCCAGATGTGTGTTCAGTATATCAAATGTTTTTACGTTGTTTGGTTTTGAAAACGAAATGCTATTAAATACGGTGTGTCTCATTATCATTAACTATTGGAAAATAATAAATTAATAAAATTAAAATGAAAGATTATCACAGTTTGTCCAAAAGTCTAATGCTTCCTTTGATATGAGCTTATCTGGAATACAAAATCTGCACCGATGAATGATTTGCATTTGCAACATTGCTTCCTATTTGCAAACGGCATTTTTTGAACATCTGCTATTAACACACACTTCACTTTAATAACCACACGACCTGCACAGTAACAAGGCTCATTTCACAGCATTAACACCTACAGTCATAATGACAGAACAAACTAGAAAGGGAAATGGTTGTATAAACAGTACCTCCGCCCACAGTTTTATATACAGCACCTGCCTAAACAGACAGAACCTGTCATTTTGTTCCTGTAATGAATGCAAACATATTAACATCGTCTTCTTCACAATACAATCTGCATACTTTCAGCAGATACAAATGGCAAAAAGTAGGAACAGACAACTTTTTAACTTCCTTCCCCTTGCGTTCCCAAGTGGTATTATTGTTTGCGGCACTGTTGCAAAGAAAACCAGATCAACTGTCTGTTTTACTCAGAGCAATGCTCACTAATCAACGCCACTTTGGATATGAGAGAGGAGAAAGAAACATGCTCACTGATGAAGTATGAATTTGGAAAAAGCCAAAAGAAATTGCATTAATGAACACCGCATAGCAGTAACTGTTTGAGTAACGTTATGTCTTTGCACAAGTAACTGCAGCTCTGGATGATATCAGGGTGGAGGAGGGAGTAACATTACAAGAAAACTCGTGAGTTTGTTCTTTCATTTAGTCTGTACATCAGGCACTCATTTTCCTTGGAAACACTGTGCCCGGTGGCAGACGGAATTACACAGTGAAAATGAAGCGTATCAGGAACCAGTCCAAACGCAGATGGTGTCATTATTCTAAAGCCATTACACTGTGCAATCAATATTTACTTCATAATAATAAGTTAAAGGAAAAAGTTTTCTATTTCCACTTGCAATGCACATTTTGCATATCAGACAAATGGACTAACATCCACATATTTACATTTAATCCTATATCCTTGTTAAATAATTAAAAAATACATTTAATTTTAAAATTCACAATTATTCCATACTGTATTTACTTCATGTTGCATTTACGCCTCAGATAAAGCACTCATAAATTCATGTGATCATTGATGCCATTATATTTATTTAAGGTTTTTGGTACATTTTAATTTCTTTTAATACAGCGACCTGTTCTTTGTTGTTTTGTGGGACTATGAGTATATGGAAAATAATCCCTATACTAAAATAAACAGCCAAAAATACATTATATAATCTGCATTTGTTGAATTCTTTTCAAAGCCTCATTTTTTACCACTGTACTTTAGTATAACCAGTGCTATAACAGCCCAAGTCTATCGAGGGAAATATTAAAGATTAATCTTGTCTTAAGTCTAAAAGCAGTAAATATGTGCCACCATGAGGCCTGTTAGGAGGAATATGTCCTCCTTTGTACTATTTTTGTGGCCATGTTAAATGGATTGAAACCAACCATAAGGCATCCTGCCCTGTCTTCTTAAAAATGACTTGTCCTTGAAAACTTCCCCGGAGACTTTCTCCATATGAACGGATTATAATAAATGTTCAAGCTAAGCTGGGGGATAAAAGTTTACAAGAGGAAGGAGTCAGAGCTTCATTTTCATTACCGCGATCTTTGACACATTCAGAAAGGAGGCATTAATGTGAAATCTACTCCCCGTATGCACGCCCCGTGCTACATTCAGCTAAAACAAACTGATCCTGTGAAACACAACATCTCTAGGCAGCTAGCTCGGTAGACACACATTATTAACTTTGACAGAACTGGAGATCACACTGAAGAGGCAGCCAGCTTCGTAACCTGGCTAATAATATCATATTGGAAAATTTCTCTTCTTTTCTCTCCCTGTCTGAACTGACGTAGTGAGAAACCAGACAGCAGAGAATACATGGAAGCCGTCTTCCTGGGATTTAATTTGTGCATAACATTTTAAAGGCAAATGAAGCATTTCCTTAAAAAAAAAAACAATGTATAGACTCACATAAACATAATCCCTCTAAATCATCATTTATGACCCATTAGAAGCGTGTGGTGGCGTGTATCTGCAGTCGGCTCTCTGCTTGTATTTTATTTTCCTCATATCGGGGTGTTTCTGGGCTTCAGCCGTCGCAGGTTTTGAGGTCGGGACTCCCCCAGCCTACAGTTTAATCATATTTTCTGTCTCTGTTCTCTGCTCTCTGTCTGTGAGAGCTGCAGAATGAGATGTACACACATAAACACACACACAGGCAGAACAGACGTAGAATCGCTTTGGCTGCATTCACATAAACTCCAGCATTGTGGGTGTGTTTATTTGTGCTTGAAAATGTAACTGCTGTGAAACAATTACAAAATAACACTAGACCACAGGAAGTGAGGTAACAACAAACAAAGGTGTCTTCATCAGAGTAAAGACGCAGTGTGTGTCAAAACATTAGTCACTTATCTTTTTTTTTGTTTGTTTTTTTGCCTCAGTCCATGTGGACTGAGTCAATCTTGCAAAGTTTCCCTGTGTCAAGAGCATCTCACCCGTGACAGCACAGCACCTTTAACCTCCTTCTGAATCAGAAAATGTTTTACTTCTCTGATTCAATGCTCTCTATAGCCCTTCTTACACAGAGATTGTGCAAGACTGACGCAACAAAGTACAAATCATGTGCTGCCCCGCTGGCTCTCCCCTTTACACATACATGGACTTGGCTCTGTTACTACCACCACTACCGGGATCAGAATAAAGGCGGAACAAAAATGTCCCCCCATTACATGTGAGGCGAGGCAGTGGTAGCCTAAAGGTTTAAGTGTGAGCTCGTGGCCAGTGCAATGCCCCAACCAGAAGGATAAATCGAGGAGGGGAAAGCGAAAGAGCAGGGCTTGCCCCTCCCTCATTACCAGCACTGAGGTGACCTTCATCAAAGCCCTTAACCCCGCCCGCTCCGGTGGAGCTGCTCAGTGGCCAGCAGATAAGACTGTGTGGTTGTACTGGGCAGCTTCCAGGTGTGAATATGTAACAGGGTGTTTCTGAAAAAGAGAAACTCCTCTGCATAAATTCAGGTAAAAAATAATAAAAAAGTGCTGCCTTGAAGAGGTTGTGTGAAAGGGGCTTATCTCCCGTTTGTTGAGCCAGGGAGGAGGGCGCAACTTTGAATGGTGCATTTACAAACTATGCTGCATTTTGCGCCTTTAAGAATGAGGGATTGTAATGGGACGTCTGTATAGTTCAACAATGTACTTACTGGACAGCACGGTGGTGAGGAAGATGTAGTCAGAGAAGGAGATGAGTCCACATTCTCCCAGTGTGTAGAATATGCTGTCCTCATCTGCAAACTTCTCCCTCTCCTGGGCAATCTTCTGCTCATCCAGGTCAGGACAAAAGAAAGAAGTTATATTAAAAACATTTCACATGATTCAGGACAAGCCTTATAGCTTTTACAGCTGCCCCAGGTGTGGCTTTGTGTGTGTGAAAGCAAGTCTGTGTGTGTGTGTGTGTGTGTCTGGAGCTCATTTAGAGATGCTCAAACACAGAAACCTACACACATACTGTACTTACACACACACACACATTAAAAAGAGCCCTGGTGCATGAGGATGATAAAGAATAGACGGTTCATCACAATAACAGTCATGCAAATGCTGCATACACATGAAGCTGTACAGGCAGGTGAAGGTGGTAGTGACAAACAATTAGTCTGTGGGCAGTTCGAGTACAAACACATTATCCACCAGAGGCTGTACTCACAGTGTGAAAGTGACATAAAGAGAGGGAAAACATCACGAGAGACTGTAGCACAAACACACACTATTGATCAAACAGATCTGTAACACAACCCAAATGTATTAATCATTAAAAACAAAGTGACTTTAGCTCATTCACACACACAGACACACAGTTAACAGACTTTTTCTCCTGTTAGCATGTGTATATTCACAGCATTGCATGAAAGTGAGACTTAACCACATGCACACTACACGCTCAGTGATAAAGACTTGAAAGACAGTGTCCAGCTAGTAGGACGCTCCACCAAACAGCGTGGACAGACGGACAGAGCATGCCTCGGAAAGGGGAGGGGAGTTGGGG
The DNA here is from genome assembly GCA_027495735.1 of Lutjanus campechanus. Taxonomy (NCBI): domain Eukaryota; kingdom Metazoa; phylum Chordata; class Actinopteri; order Lutjaniformes; family Lutjanidae; genus Lutjanus; species Lutjanus campechanus. Next base: position 27,924 of record JAJHUR010100962.1, on the reverse strand, counting down.
GGTGGGGGTGAGGGGGCCACGCTGAGCCCACGTGGAGTTACCTCCGTCTGTAAGAGGTCCCAATTCAGAGGAGGAGGAAGGAGAGAAACAACCGTTAGAGAACAGCGTGGCCTCTGCTGTCTTTAGCAGGGCCTTGAACAACAAACACAAGCATGTGCATTCATAGTGTCACACACACACAAACACAGAGAAAACATCTTGCTCAAAAGAAGATAATTGGGGGGTACCACTCAAGTGAAGAATTCAAATATGTCTTGCCGTCCCTGTAGTCTGTAATTGATGTTTGCACACATGAACAACAACGCCTGCCAAAACTAGAAAGAATCAAGTAACTAAATGATGCAGCTCCATAACAAAAGGCTGTTATAACAATCATTTATGCCTATTGTCCGTCTCCTTTTTACATCTTTCTGAAGCAGTGTTGGGAAGTGACACAGTAACTTGTTACAGTAATATTACTTTACTCTGTAACGAGAAGTGTAAGGGACTGCAATTTTCAAAATGTGTTATGTGATTTGTTCTTTGTTCTAGGTGGCAGTGATGCGTGAATGGGCTCCGAGTTCGTCCGAGTCCACAAGTCTGCATTAATTATCCACCCACAACTCATGTATTACTACCTGTCTCCACAGGCTACATTACCTGATGTCGAGCAGCACAAGGTGATTTCTCTTAGGGATGTGCATGATTAGCCGTATGGTTGATTAAACAGCGCCACCCTCGCTAGCAACATAAATACTGGTCGGTTAAGTATTAGTGGTATTTTGATCTAGTAAAAGAAAATATGGTTGCAAGTTAGCTGTGTCACAAAAAACTTGCACCCATATTCAGCCTGCTGAGAGAGCGGGATGCTGCTGTTAGCATTGCTAGCATTAGCCACACTGTGTGGCACCTCAAGACAACACATTTAGTGAGTTGTTGTGCCACACATTTCAGCTGCATTTATACTACATTTTGATTATTGAAAAATAACTAGTTGACTAGTCTAAATTAAAATTTCTGTTTAATCAACAAATTATTTGCCGGGAACCCTAGTTTCTTTACTGTGTGTTGTATTGATGTGGGAGTGAGAGGGGCTGCTTTCAGTTTTGTTGCCATGTGTGACCTGCAGCAAAAATGTGGGACATTCGAGCAGCAAAACTAAAAACTATAGTTATAAACTTGACAGGACAGAGGACACAGAATTAAACAACAGAAGTTATGCTGCTGTCTCATGTACATGCAGACACAGCATCTCTCTCGGTCTCTCTGCGGAGACTCACCCTCTTTCCCACATGCGACCCAGCTGCTATTAATCACAATGCTAATTTTAATCAACCACAATGTCTGTAGTTGTAACTGCAGTCAGCGCATCATTGACACGTAGACTTTCATTACATCTGGACAGCTAACAAGACAATGTTTCTGGTGTTAACAGTTAACAAGGCCACTAATTACTCTTGATACCAAGTAGAAAGTAAAGTAATATTATTATTTTAAAAGGACTAATAAGTAAAAAGTAACTCATTACAAATCCTGAGTAACTTGCCCAACACTGTTCCTAAGTACTGTCACCAGAGACATATGCTGCACATCACAAATGAAAGCTGGTCCGTTATTCTCTCCTGAAAATTACATGAATTAATTACAAAAAACATATCTGAAGACTAAACTTTTGGTGGCATCCCCCATCACAGGATAACATGACAAAACCCTTTCAAATTATATCCCCATACACCGACTCCCTCCTCATGAGATACAGACTGTATAACAGCTGCTATAATCTCATAAAAAAAGATCACTAGCCCCAATTCATGTCTATCTTGACTGTTAAATGTCAGTCATGCAAATATAAGAAATAGTAGCTTCTACTTTAACATTTATTATTGACGATATCTACATTTACAGTATGAGGGGAGAAGGGAGTGGGAGAGAGAGGGGGAGGTGAGAGAAAAAAATAGTTATTTTAGGAGCAGTGCTACAAGGCTGAGAAAAAGAGACACACTGAGGTAACAAAATGCACAATTTTAACTCTTTGTGACATGAGAGTTGAAGGCTTTCAGGTGTTTAATAGAGAGGCAAAGATATAGAAAGAGTAAAAAGAGAAAGTAACAGTGATTGAGAGTAAAAGAGGTTGGTATTGGCCGCTAAGTTTGGAGCGATGACACAGAGTAAGCCCTCTGGGCCCGAGGTGAGCTGCAGTCCTAATGCCAGTACACAAAACAGGAAAAAAAAAACCACACAACTGCAAAAGTGTGTATTTTATTGGGCACTCACGCCCACACAGACAGCTACACTACTATGCACACGAGAGACATAAACACACTGGGCCTCATTATAATCATCAGAACAGAGGCACAGAGCACATTATGCATAATAACTCACTTTTTACAGCGTCCTGAGTCAAGGACAAAAACACCCCCGCAGAGCAACTAAAATGACATTCAAGGAAATCAGTACAAAGAGTGGAACCAAACAGCATATTTGGCCGATAAAGGCAAAAAAATCTCAGCGCGTGCGGGCAAACTAACCAATAAACACAGAAACGCAGAGCTTTTAGTCTGCTCTGATGCAGCCCGTGTCCCAGTCAGAGGAGAACACCATTCTCTCTTTTAGGATCTTCACTCCCGAGCTGACAATACGGCTTTCACTCCTCTATCGCTCGCTCTCACATACACAATGTGCTATCACACTGTACATCTCTCCAACAAATGTATGATGTAACAGTGCACTCTCAGCAGACACAGAGGTATAGCAAGTGTGTATATCGAGCTGCGCTGTGGGACTCATCTCGGCCTTTAAGCCTTTTTCCGTGGAGACTGTGGCTCTGCTCTAAGATCCCGTCCTATCTTCCCAATTCAGTTCTATTCAAAAGAGCCAAAGCAAGTGTAAGTGTGAGATAAAAACCACAAAAATGTACATAAACAGAAGAAATGGGGTTTAGTTCTTCGAAATATATGTATATATTTGGGATATAACAATATACTGAATTTTGTGAAGTTGCAATAAAAAAGCTGTTGATATTTATTCCTTGCATATCAAATTTGGTAAAGACAGGCTGACAACGGTTTCACCCAGCGGGGTCTTTGCTAAGATGCTGGATGCTTAAAGTAGTCCAAACTCATCAAAGATAACTCCACACACTTGGATCAATGCAGCATCACACTTAATCCTGATGAGACCTTCATCAGAGGACACATTTTTAACAATGAACAAAATCTGGTTTTAAATGACAAAGCATTTTTTGATGCTCGATAGTACTGCAGCACTTCAGTCAGTGCCATAAAAATATCAAAGTTCGATGTCCGGCCCTATCAACCTCACACTGAAGTGTGTGATATTGAGTGCTCCAGCAAAAAGCCATTCAACAGTATAAAAATTTATATATAATTCAGATAAACTATAAAAAAAAAAAGTTTTATCTTTAAGAGATACCTATTAGGTCACTTCCCCGGGCAGACTTAGTTTCTGTGTCTCATCAGTTCTGTCTTTCATCAGTTTTGATTCATCAACCCGGAGGACATTATGCCTATAAAACATGCTGCTGCAATCACTAAAAGGATCCCAACTACATTGGAGACGGTATTTAACACTCATCGTAGATTTTTCCCAAAGCACTGATCTTCAAATGACTGTAATCCTAATTGCTGCAGCACTCAAGTTAATTAAAAGCTAACGCCTGACCTGTCAGCGTGCTCGTCCGTTGATCAGCGTCAACTTCGTAGCCGTCTGTGTGCATGTGAGCATGATTTCCTTTTAGGTTTCTGCCTCCAGCCTGCTCATGTGTTCATACGTGTCTGTGTGTGTCAGCTACTCTACGGCAAAGTCCAGGGGCTGCGTCCAGATGACTGACTGAACAAACCAACAAGCCTGTGAGCTGAGGCAGAAACGCAGTGCTGACAGAGCTGCCGGCTGGACGGCGCTGGCGGTCAAATGTACCGCTGTCATATACACACAGAGGCAGGGTTAGGGGTTTGGTCGAGGCTAATTTCTCCAGTTCACCAGGCTACATAACAGCCCCGATAGCTGCCCTGGCCAAATTTCAACTAGACCAAGCTTAAAGAGTCCAACAAATGAGACCCATGTAAATCAAGCACAGCCAGAGGCGTGCATGCAGAAGAGGATGAAGCTCTTTCTGCTCATTTCACATGATATGAGTGGCTAAGAAACACTTTCTAAGCACACCACTGAAAAGCAAAACACTTAAAAACTTGGACTGCTTGAAAAGGTCTTTAGCATTCCCTCTGAATAACTGTAGCAACACATTTTTTTATACAAACACTACTCAAAAATCGTCAGGTTAGGCTCGGTCGTTCACAAGCATGGAGGTCCAGACCTGTCTCCCACTGAAAATGTCTGGCGCATTATGTAGCACAAAATATGACAACAGAGACCCCGGACTACTGAACACTTGGAGTTGTATATCAAGTAAGAATGAGAAAGAATTTCGCTTTCATAGTGTCCTCAGTTCCCAAACATTTACTGAGTGTTGTTAAAACAAAAGCTGATGTATCACAGTGGTGAACATGCCGCTGTCCCAACTTTTATGTAATGTGTTGCAGGTGTCAAATTCAGAATGAGTGTATATTTGCAAAATACAATAAGGTAAATCAGTTTGTACATTAAATATCTTGTCTTTGTACTGTATCCAACTGAATATAGGTCAAAAAGCTTTTGCAAATCATTGCATTATGTTTTTATTCATGTTTTCGCAGCTATTTTGGGATTGTGGCTGCACGTGTAGCGATGCATTTTATACGTCCTTAGCTCTTATAACTATCTTTGACTGTAGAAAACTCTCAAAAAAATGATCAAAGCTTTAATGATCTCTATTTGTTTGCTTTCTTTTACATTTAAATGATCAAATCAACCACATGGCAATGCTGCTCTGATGGGTTCAATTATATCACAGCTGTGCTGATGAGCAAGCACACACTTCTGACATCCAGCATCATCTTGTCACAATAAAAGAAAACAGGCAGCTGGTGAAGTGACTGTGATTGAGATGAGCCATAACTCAACACACTGTACCGCAGTCGTCTTCAAACGTGGACATTTGGATACTAGAAATATGTCTTGTGCCACCCATCCATTTTCTGCTGGCGTCACTCTTGTTATTTACGCTGCTCCAGCAGCACTTTGTGTGGCCATGCGCTTGGCTTAGGAGCTGATGGCAGCGTAGATTTGGCCCTCTCCAATACCACTGCACCTACTGCAGTGCTTTGTTTCTGATTAGATCTGTGACCCTGTCCAACACTGCAGCTGCAGACGCCCCGATAACAAGGGAGAGGAAAAGAGAGAAACGGATGATGAAAGAACTGGATACAAGTTTGTGTTAAAGCTTTAAATTATTAATGATCACACTAAAGACGAAATTACTTCTCTCAGATAATGTCATACGACTCTCTTGTCTGCATGGTCTCCTCTTAGCGCCACAACAAAGAGATGAATTTATGGGTCTAGGCTGAGACCTGCCACTGAAGATGAAAAGCTCCAGCTGCTGAGAGGAAATCTGCCCCCACTCTCTTTGTCAATGCACTCACGTGTGTGGTGAGTGTGCGCGTGCTTGAGTGATGTCTGTCCCTGAGCGACCTCTCATCTTTTGTACAGGTGAGTCTCGGTGGAACTTGGTGTATTGGAGCGCTACACCAGCGGGGATATGCTGATTTTTTTAAAAAAGAGAGATGTACAGCGCGACAGACGGACAGCGCAGTGAGTGAAAGACAGGGGGAGGGGTGGGTGAGACAAATGCATTAAAAATGGATCAGTGCCTTAATGCTGCTTTGTATGATGGGGCAGCTCTGGGGGCAACTGTCACTTTGGCAGGTGCAATGAAGGACGCGAGTATCAGAGGAAAGGGAATTCGGGATGACCTGCTTGAGGGGGAAAGTCAACGCGGGTCTGAGCCTGACATTTCTGAATGGGACCTGAAAGCTCTCACAGTGTAAGTGCACCTGTGCCGACTCACACATGCAACCAGGGTGTCTCCATCCCAAAGAAAACCGCGCTCACTACACGACTCTATGCCACAATAAGGGTTCCAAAGGGGTTCTTCCTGAAGGGCTGAGGTGGGTTCTAGATAAAAACCTTTGGAATACAAAAGGGTTCTCAGCAGAATCCCCTGGGTGGGTTCTAGATAAAACCTTGAAATATAAAAGGGTTCTTGGAGGAAGCCCCCTGGGTGGGTTCTTTTTGGCACCCTCAGAAGGTGGAAAGATTCTGAGTAGAACCCCCAAACCTGTTACGGATGGTTCTAGGTATAACCCCTTATATTGGGGTAGAACCCTTTGAAGGGGTTCCAAGTCAAACCTTTAATTAAGCTTCTACTATGATCCAAACAGGGTTCTCCTATGAGGACAAGCTGAAGAACCCTTTATGGTTCTAGTGAGCACCTTCATTTCTAAGAGTGGTGATACCCTGCCTTGAACACCAAAACCCACACGTAACCCAAATCCATCCTTGACCATCAGAAAGGTCAAGAGTGAGAATTTTCTTGGCACCAAAACACCACAGTCTGTACTGCAGGTGAGGGAACCAGCGTGTGTGTGCGTGTGTGTGGGTGGAGAGAACACTAATGTATTAGCTTTCCACCTCCAGTCCCGAGGGTAACTGCAGAGCAGGTGTACTGTTAATAACTCATAATTATTCTGGGAGCACAATCAGAATAATGGACCCTGATGTGGAACGCTCAATAAACAAATTTTTGGTCGCTGAGGAACAGCAGCTGTCTCGCAAGAGGAGAGAGGGAACCGAATTAGCTGACCAGGTGTACAGACAACCCAACCTCTAATACTGTAGATTAGGAGAGGAGATAAGAGAAAGAAGAAAGAGAAAGATTCAGAGCGTGTGAGTGTTTATAAAGTCCAAAAGTGACAGAAAGAAGAGCACGTGAGAACTGAAAACAGTGTGAAAAGATAAGAGGAACAGAGCAGTGACAGTCCAAACAGCAGCCCCTGGGAGTTTCCTGTGAAATCAGAAAGAGTGAACATGACAACAGTTGGCGTGTCAAGGAGGCTTGTTTCCATTGGAGCAGCCCCGCCCCCCCTTTCACACTCCCTCTGAGTGACAGGTGTCCGCTCGCTGCCGCAGCAGGTCACACGGCAGACGCTGCTGCTTTACATATACAGAGAGGGCCACAGTTTGGAGACATTTCAGATGTAAAGATCAAGTCCTGCCTTCAGTGAGTCTAAACCATGCTCTACAGAAATCATGCAGCACTGACATCTGGACAATCCAGAGGATGGATTTGTGAAGGTTATCAAGCACATCAACACAGCCTTTACATTAGCTGACAGAGCCATTTTCTGGACCCCAAAAACCACCCTGTGATGCCACCATGCGCAGAGAGGGGGCGCCACCACCACCAGCTACTTTCTCTGTGAGACACAGGCAATAGAGCAGTGCATGCTGGGTAAAAAGAAAGGCCAGAGTGCCAAAGCGTGTGGAAAGCTAGAGCTGATACTTCTCATAAGAGATGAAAGGATGAGGAGAAAAGGTTTGTAAAGCAAGAAGGAGGGAGTGCAGGGGAACAGCATTGGTATGATTTGGCAGTGACCAATAAAAATCCTTATGAATGACTCATGTTAGCTGCTCTTTGCATCTCAGCTTTGCAAGACTTGACATTCTCCTTAAAATTTAACTATAAATGTATGTGAACTTTACTTTGAGGCACTGACTGACGTGTAAATTATGTAGCAGTGCTTTTAATGATCCCTGCAGGGGCAAAATATAAAGTCTTCACTTTCAATAATTCAGCAGGGAGGGCATGGCACGCAGCTGTCTTCAACAAGATATACAAAGGGCACCGGGGAGGTCTCCAACACAATGTCCAATAACAATACACAGTTTGAGTTTGCATATTTGATATAAGCGCACACACAATGGGGTGTGCATGCCTGCTCCGGTTTCAGACACTCCCCATCATTATAACGCATACAGGTTGTAACCTGCCCTTTGTTGTGCCTGGCTTATCTTCACGTCATCCTGACTGACAGAGGCATTCAGACCTGCTTAAAGGCCAAATCATTTAGTAGATAAAGCTGACAGGTCAGGGCTCATTTATTCACACTTACCAACATAAATGTGTATATCAGAACATTTGAATCACAAAAGGTTTCTCCGATGCACTCGGGTGAAACATTTTAGAGCACTGCTATAAGCAAATAAATGCTAAAATGAACAAACTCATACACATTTATGCGAGTGATAAGTGTTGCGGTATATGAAATTAACAGATAAGGCAGCAAATTTGTTATTTTTTATGCAACCCCAATTCCACAAAAGTTGGGACGTTGTGTAAAATGTAAATAAAAACAGAATGCAATGATTTGTAAAAACTTTTCAACCTATATTTTAACTGAATGCAGTACAAACACAAGATATTTAATGTTCAAACTGTTTAATTTCGTTTTCTGAATTTGATGCATGTTTACCACTGTGATACATCATCTTTTCTTCCGACAACACTCAGTAAGTGTTTGGGAAGGTGCCGTTGTTGTTCTTTTGCGCTTCATAATGCACCACGCATTTTCAAACGGAGACAGGTCTGGACCGCAGGCAGGTCAGTCTGGTACCTGAACTCTTTGCTCCAAAAACATCATCAGCATTAATGAAGCCTTCACAGGTGTAACAGTCCATAACACTCCAGCCTTTTTTTTTTTTTGGCCCTTGACCCAACTTTTCTGAAAGGTACTGCAGGCATCAAATTCAGAAGGAGTGTATATTTACAAAAAAAAGTTTGTTAGTTTGAACATGAAATATCATCTTTGTGCTGTATTCAATTGAATATAGGTCAAAAAGTCTTTGCAAATCATTGATTTTCATTTACATTTTACATGATTTCTCAAGTTTCAGGAATTGGGGTTGTATTAGGACACCTCAGAGTATATTAATATGTTTATACCATGGCCACTTACCATCAGCCATCTTTAACGTTTGTTTAAAAATGGCTGACTATTAAACAAACCCTGTGTTAGGTTATCTGCAGTTTAATTTACTTTTACACTTTGGTTAAACTGCTGACCAGCCAATCAGACAAGTACTTTCTGTGGCCATGATATAATCGGCTTTATTATGTGAGAAAATATAGCTGTGGTGCTTAAATCTGCTTCCTCCTTCATACTGCCTTCCTCCTTCAGGCTGTGTACAACAGCTACTGCACGTATACCCTGTGAGAGAAAAGTTAGATGTAAATTCAACATTTTATTACCAGTCTACTGATTTCTTGTTACAGAATATACACTTTAATGCACAGTTTGGCTGCTGTCCTATCCGCGGTGGTTGTAAACGGAACTGAGGCCATGACTCTGGTTTAACACTTCCTGAAGCTGAGATGTGGTAAATACAGGAAAACTACTTACTTAGCTGTTCCCCTGGACTAACAGCAGTGAATAGCTACGCCCTCCATATTACAACAGAGGAGTGCAAGAGTGAGTAATTGAGAGATAGAAAAAATAGAGACATAAGAAGAAGAAGAAGAAGAAGTAAAAAGGTATAAATGAAAGGGAGGGAGTAGGTAGAGACTACAAAGTGCAGTTTTTCATTCAGGTGCACACATGCTGCTCGGCACACACCCCATACCTGCCAGAAGTCCTGCAGAGAGGGAGGGGCAGAACGGGAAGGAGATGACGAGGGAGGGAGACAGAAGAGGAGAATGGGGATCAGTAGGTGGAATGATTGGGGAGAGGAGACAGAAAAAAAAATGGAGATTTTGGGGAGACAGGGGAGTTGAGGACGATGGTTATTCACGAAGAAGGGAAGAGAGAGAAAATGGAGGGATTATTTGTTACGTGAATGAGAGAGATGGCGGCTGATACAAGAGCATGAGAGAATAATCAACAGTAAACAACGTCGAGTCACATCGACATAAGATTACGGCAGCTGAAAGCATGTCCACATGATGGGGGCAGGAGGAGAAAACACAGAGATGGAGGGAATTAACATCAGAGAGAGGTGCAATGAGCAAATACAAGCAATCCCCATTTACAGACTTCTAAAATAACTGTTCATCTGGACAAGAAAATAAAAATAAACCAAACAAGGTGAGTCAATATGAGCAGCAGCTGTTAAACAACCATATAGAGCATGTAATGTTTACATACAGACTGAACCTGGAACAAATTAGCGTCAGCAGGAAGGGGTGGGGGAGGGTGATACTGTATAACACGTACACTTTTAAACACTTTACTGTGGCCAAAAACATTGTGTTCGTGACAAATCTCTCAGTTGGCTTGACTATTTTTAAATAAAACCACGAGTTGTGAGAGACAGTGGTCTATTAAGAGAGCTCTTGTGTTACTCTCACACAATATCGTACACCCCTCTACCATTGACCTTCATTGCAGTTTACCACCCAACCCCCAGCTGAAACGCGCCCCTCGTACTTCACCACACCCTCCATCAACTTCATGATTTACACAGGCTGCTATACAAGCCGTGGCCATTTCATCTAGCTCTAATCCAATGCAGTTTTTAAGTTACCAGCGAACTAGATTTCATGGCTTCTTGGCAGGGAACGGTAATGGTTTATTTCCTCCTACCAACTAGCTAGGGGTGCCCATTAGGCCAATGAGGAGGAGGCACGTGTCTCTCTCTGGGCGAAAAAAGGGTTGGGCAGGGCCAAGGAGGGAGAGAAGGGAGGGGGGGGGGTGCTCTGGCCGCTCTGGCCGTGGCAGGAAAATCTCAGGGGACAACCAAAGCTAAATACAGTATCAGAGAAAACCGTGTGTGAACAGATTTGCCTGGCAAATGAAGGAAAACACAAGGCCTGGAGATAGGGACGACATTTCCATACGCATAAATGAAGAGTGTTCCATTTCACTTTCAGGTTGCCATAGAGTTTCACATTTACTTTTGATAAAAAGCAACTACAAGGAGTTTTTAACTGGTTAGAAAAGAGTGTCAATTTCACACTAATGCCTCGGTGTGACCTACAAGTTAAGAGGACAATCTGCAAGAGGATCAGCTATTTCTATATAGTTGTTTAATGACTGCCACCAGGTCAGATTCTCCTTGAAATCAGATGAAATGAGGTTGATTTTACATCTTTCCCGGCAGAGTTTGGAGAGTTGTATGTTAGCCAGTTAAACAGAAGCAGGATTAGAATAGTCTTTTGATGATTTTTGTTAGTGCAAACATGTTATGATCTCATACAATATGATGCATTGCTGTCGATTAAACTACTCAACAGCACATAATAGAGTTGGGCAATAGGGGCGAAATTAAAGCTGCAATAATTAATCAACTGATTAGTTGTCAACTATTAAATTAAGCTATTCTGATAAGCCATGGATTGTTTTGAGTCATTTTTTAAGAAAAAATTTCTGATTTCAGCTTCTTAAAAGTGAATATTTTCTGGTCTCTCTACTCTTCAGTGACGGTAAACTGGAAATCTTTGAGCTATGGACATTTTGAGGACATTTTACAGACCAAACAACTATCGATTAATCAACTAAATAATCAGATTAATTATCAATGACAATAATTGTTAATTGCAGCCCTATATTTCTGACCAAATAACTCAATATCAATATTTATTAATATTGCTACAATATTCAAATGTTAACACAATGAAATTTTTGACAAATAATCATTAGCAATGTGGATATAATGACTAACTGGGCAAAGGAAAATAATAGAACAGCTAGAACAGCCTGGTAAGTCCAAAAAACATTAGATCATTTAACTCTAATGTAGACTTTAAAACCAGGAAAAGACAACACTTATGCCAAATCATGATATAACTATATCTAAAATCTAAGACGATGTCAAGTCTCATATCACGATACCGATATAATGTTGATATACTGCCCAGCGCTCGTGGAGACGCTACTGCTTTGGTCCACAGGGGCCTCCAAATTCAACAAAACATGAAAGTTCCTTGTAGTAACTTTAATACGCATTTGAAATATGAGTGAATCAAAGTTCTGGGAACTCTGCCACAAAACATATGGCTCAGTAAAATTATTACTGAGTTGCAGAACTCAGTTAAAGAGGAAAGTTGTGACAAAGAGTTCCCACTAACTTTGTGCGGTTCATCTGACTCCAGCATGGAGACGGGGTACAGACGCACTCCTCATCAGAACAGCCTGGAGGCTGATGGATTTTGATCTTCTAATGAGGACAGAAACTACAATCACCACGCTGATGATTAGCTAACACTAAATGAATGAGGACGGCCAGCTACTGGGTGTGAGAGATGCTCCCTGGGAGAAGTGAGAGGGCAGTAATGGTCACGAATCAATATCAAGGGAAGCAGTAATGAAAATAATGATGTTGATGATTTATAATGATGGCTTCTATTTCCGTGACTATGAACAGAGGAATGTTAGCATTTAGGGAACAGAGACCAGCTCCTTCTAGAGTCAATCTGTGGCCACTGTGGGGCGGCTGTCCCGTCCAAAGTTCACCTGCTGTTATTGTCTTTAAATAGGTCATTATGCATTGGGCAGGGCCCACTTCGCACATGTCCCTCTTAATGATTAAGTCTGGAGCTGTTCTTCTTAAAGAGAAAGGCTTTTCTGAACTAGGTTTCAGATGGAAGGCAGATAGTTAAAGGGCTCCTGTGCAGGCTAAAATAATATAATTCTTCATTACAGTTTTCTAAACTCTGAGTCAAACAATATTTGGAAAGTACAATATTCTGATTATCTGCTACAGTTTCAATTACTGTGTATGGAAAATAGTATGAGTTGACGGTTAAGAAGCAGACAGCAAAGCACAAACAAAGAAACAAAGTATACAGGGCAAGGTCTGTGAAAAACAACATCCTTTCACTTCTACTTTGATAGAAGGGAAACCAAAACATTGAAAATATACATGTTTTTCTGTTATAAATCTTTTACCTGTAATGGAAGAATCTCGGTGTGACACCAGCTTGTGCACATTTTGCCAGATATCAACAGAAACAGGTAAAATACACAAGCAAACAACAAAGTGCCAGAAAAGCCAGCTCACCCTCTCATCGTATCTAGCCTTATTGGATTTTTTTCTATTAATTTCTGCTCTCTTTGCTGACTGAATGTAATGGTGTTTTCTATTTTCCCCACTAGCTCTTTCCATACCATTTGTGATACTATACCCTCTCTGCCCCTGATGAATATTAGTGTATTTCTCTGACATTGAGTTTCACCCCAATTTAAACATCATTCCACTTCTATTTATCCATTTTCTTCAATGTCATTTCAGCATGAATGATGAAATGAATATGGCAGTTCTTCTCTTTATATTCTTTTTATACTGCATTTCATAGAAGGATTTCATTATGTTATTACATAATATCACATTCATAAGGACTGTGGTTCAGCAGTGAATGTGATGAATTAAGACTTTTCAAACACCTCACTCTTAATCTTCTCAGTGTTTAAAATTCAAGCCATGAACAGATAAAACGGTTACTGTATTCTTACAAAGCCTAATTAATGCAGATGTCATTTGCTTAATTTTTTTCTGTAGGAAAACAGGATCAGCACAATATTTAAGAGTTGAAGTAGAAATGCAAAATATTTGCTGTACCAAATCATAGAATTACCATGATATTATTTGAGAGATTGAAACACTGGCTTCTGCAGGAACGACACTGCAGCCAGCATGTTTTTGTTTTGGCCACGCGGCCCATTTCACATTTATCCACTTAACATGGAGCAAACATTAATACCGAATGTTCTCAGAATGAGTTATTGTCTGTTTATGAGTTGTAATAAATCATTAATAATCTTTTAGAAAGAACAGATGTTTACAACAGTTAAATTGAGCATTTTGTTAAGGGAGTCTGGCAGACGGTAACTGAACTCAAACTCCAGAGTGTGTATTTTATATATTTCTGACAAAAGAAATGAAGAAGATAAGATAAGATAAAGAGATAACTTTACAAAGATCGTATAAAAATTATATATTGATGTATTTTAATTAATCTCTGTCTACAGGCAATTTGGACCGTTAGGCAGAGATGAGCACAAGGTACCCTGTCACTCACCCGTCACATTCAGTGGTGTCGAGGGATTAAAGAATATTTTTAGCATTTCCTGTCCAGTTGGTTGTATAATGGTGTCAGTTTAAATGATCTAAAATGGTTAATTGTTGTAACTCTATTTTACCCTTTTCTTGTTGAAAAATGTTGAAACACTAATAAATGAATGAAATGACTGTGATGATGTGTCATGTGATCTGTGTGTATTTATCACATCCGTGAGCACTCTGGTAATTTTGCTGAGCAAACATGAAGAAGCCAGAGGCGAAGTGTGTTGTTCACTTTTAATTAAGTCACAGTAAAGTGAGCTCACTGTGCAGTGGTTTATTTTAATACTCCACCCAGGTAAATATTGACTTTAACATTTTTACTGAATGAAAGTTTTTACATGGAACTACTTTCTATTGAAAAAAGTCTGAATCCAATTGCTGATGATGGTCTGAGGATTATAGTAGCAAGAGAGCTTTTTTCTGCAAGGTTGTGTTACTGTTTTTTTCAAATTACATGATTTTTCTGTGCACCTCCATTTTATTGGGGTAATAAAAGAAGTGGTAGACATTTCAGAGGCAGATATCTTAAAAACCTTGGCACATAAAACTGAAATTATCTAACAAACACTGCCATCGGTACGAGAGAAAATGTGTTTGGTTATTTTTGTATTTTTGAATGATCTTGAAATTTCTTTAAGCCATTACTGACATTGGCAAATCTGGTGAATGAAACCCTCTGCAAGTTGCGCAGTGGGAAAAGAAATATGAATATATTATTAGAAAACAGCTTTCTGGGGAAAAGCAAAGCTCATTTAGCTTTCAGTATATTTATGAAATCCATCAACATTAACTTTTCTAAGACATAATTATAAAAGCTTGCTGCTGCTGCTGACCTCCATGATTACTAAGCTGACCCTCAATCCTCTTTGCCACAAAGACGCCCACTTCTTACCTTCCCATCGTAGCGCTTCACAATGAACTGATCGAGGCCGAGATCTGAATGAGAGACAGAGAGAGAATATGAACAGAGATACATATTAGGGGACAAATATTATAACAAACGCGATGCAAGGCAGACTAGTTACACAGCAGGAGCACCAAGATTTATGCCTATCATGAAGCAGAGCAAATTTATTTACTTGGTGTCATTACTAAACCTCTGGTAATCACTGACATGTGCAAGAGATTAATAATAGTCATTAACAAGTCATTTCCATTTTGCAAGTTCCTTAAAATAAACAATCATCAGCATTCAGCTTCAACTCTTCTGTTCATCAGTTAGAACAAAGCTCTCAACCATAGTCTGTTTTATAGATCTAGTTCAGATGTGTTCACCAAGGTTAGCAGGCAGTGTTCATGTATATATATGTATATTATATTAAACAGTTTATGTATCTCACTGGGTTCATCAGGAATAAATGTCACTATATCATGTTAACACAATGAATGATGATTTCAGTAAAGGACACATATGGATCAGCTGAGAATGAGTAGTCTTCACTGTGCTCTGGTCTTTAGTCCTGTCAGTCTTATTTCTGTGTCATGTCTTTCTCTGCAAAAGGCATCAATTCATATTGAGCTGAATACAATTCAGCTCCCTGCAAGGATGATATGAAATCTGATTCTCCCCACTTTTTTTTTTTACTAAACTTAATCAAATAAACTTCAAGCATGAGTTATGAATTTTTGCGCAAAAATGACAATCTCACCTTCGAAACTAAAGTAATTTAAGCAAATAAACCTTGTTGGGGTGATTATTTTCTAAACTCGTATGTGTGAGGCAGCAGTTTGCATCTGTTAAATGAAGCATGCAGAGTGTGAGCGAAAAAAAAAAAAATCTTCCATGAGTCACACAGAGGCTCTCAGTATCATGCTGAAAAACTGTTAGCACATTCACCTGCTGAAACCGTCTCAAATCAGATTAGCTTTGAGGGCGGCGGTTACAGTGTAATCTCATTAAATTGAATGCTAATTAAGTGAAAGTCATAATTTTGTTTGAAAGTTGGTTTCATCAGCATTACAGATCACCTAATCACATAGGACCTCTGCAAACGGCCTGACGCCTTCTTCTGCTTAGTCAATTATACTTTAACTTCAGGTCAGTTACCAAAATCACATGAGATTCCCAACTCAGGAGCTGGATCGCTGAGCTTAAGCACACATTTGTAGGTCTATTCCATCTCAAAGGCTGTTTAAAAAAGCACCTGAAAAAATTTTAAAGGACACAACTGGTCCGTACAGCAGCTCCGACTATTATAAAATATAGTTTATTAAAGCCACTGGAAACCCAAATCCACAATCGCCTTCTAACTATGTGATTTAGGGCCTTATATACATTATAAATTAGTTTTAGTAACAATATGAAATAAGGGCCCGACCAACATTTCAGTTGACGATATTATTAGCCTGACACTGGCCACTCACAGCTATATTGGTCTATGAATATATGTTGTACAATATGTGCTGATATAAACCCCATCCCCCCCAAATTTCCAGAGGCTTTAAGGGTGCGTCCAAGTCAGAAAATTGACATTTTAACATAACAAGTTGATAAAGACCACCTGAAAGCACCAGGACTGTTGGTCTTTGTGAGGCTGGACAGTCACAGTCTGATTTTGGGATGCTGTTTGTACCTTGTCATCCTGAGAATCCAGCCTCTGAACTAATATGCAGTTGTTCTATCTATCTATGCATGTATGCATTTTCAGACCCTATCCAAACAGATGATTTAAAACAAAAGGGGGGCTAAAACTACCTTGTAAATTTTTTATCAGGTCCATGTGTTATTCATCATCTATGGGCCAGAAAACCTGCTGAGTATTAAAACAACAAAAGCAAACCTGACCAGCGTTGTTTAACCTCACTTGGGTTGGAGGTTTGAGAAAAGACTGAAATGTCTGCCTATGAAGAAAACTGCACTTTCTCTTTTTCATCTACTTTGCTGAACCATCTCTTATCCAACAGAGCTCAGCTCATCATTTCTTAGATTCCTAAAGACAGGATGAAGAAAGGAAGAGCTGGGGAATTGTCATGAGGAGAGCAGAGGCACTGTGTCTAAGAATGGAAGGCCAAATGGGGCCAAGCAAGGCCAAGTCTTGGGCATGGTTAACAGATGGAAGTGCTGAGGTGAGCGGGAAAGGCAGAGCAGACGTGACAGGCCCAGCTAAGTCCTTATTAAGTGCTAACTGCCGGCCTGCTTCCTTTACTGTGGATGTAATAGTCCTCGCATACTGAGAATTCAAACGCAAGTGTGTGATGGAGGCGAATATGCTCCCATACAATAAAATGTCACACAAATCTAAGTGCCTTTTAGTACTGAATAACCAGGTAACAACAGATAAAGACAAGACTGCTGCTGAAAAGTGCCCATGCCAAGTTAAGCTCCCTGCCTTCCCAAACCTCCCATGGCTGAAGATCAAATATCTCACACTGGATCCACGTGTGACGCCTGAGATCTGCTCCGGTTTGAACCCGTTAATTGATACACCAACTGCTGCGTGGTGATTCACTCAGCTCAGCGTGATGAGACAGGCCTGTCGCTGCCACCCTCCCTCCCTGTCTCCCTTCATACTTGTGAACATGGTCAGTGGGATCGTTACACCATGAACCGCCAAGCGTGTGCCAAGTGTCCCTGCAGCTGGATGTCGGGCTGTGTTGGGTAATGCTCTATCAGTGGGGTGAAATGATCTCAGCATCACTAATTGAAAAACACCTCACCCTGGATAGTGATTACCATAATCCTGGATGCATGTACTGCAACACATGCAAGGATGGCAGAGTGTATTTTAAAACCCTGGAACCAGTTTAAACTTGAATCTACAGAACCAGAGTAGAAACCAGCTGGAGCATGCCAGCGGGTAAGAAGAAGTCACTGAGGAAGGAAAGGGGAGACTCACTCTCAGGCTGCTTCTCGTTAGGTGTGATGGAGCGTATGAAGTCCTGCGGCGTCATGTAGACCTCAGTATCTCCATGTTCACCGATCACCTTCAGCGTGGCGAAGTAGCGGAAAATCTTGTCCGGAGTGGAGTAGGCTCTTATCCTGTTTTCATATTCCATCACCTGCCAACCAGACAGAAAACAACAATTAATGACACAAATCATGAGCACCACAATATACTTAAACATCAACTAAGGCTGGGGATCAGCACTGACTTCCCAAATCGATTCAGTGGTGATTTAATATTGATTCTTTTAGGTATTTTGAAGCTACAGTAACAATTTTGCTTGGATATTAAAGATACTTTCAGATAACCAACACTGTAAATTGTACAAGGAACCCTCTGACCTGATGCATTATTAAAAATATTAATATTTGAATTAACAATTGATCCTGCAGTGTTTACTGGCAGCAGTCACAGGTCAGATGAGAGGTCAGCGCCCACTTCTGAGGGAGAGATTACTATCTCACACAATGAGAGAGAGAGGAAAATGCCACAAAAGCTGCTGTGTAGCAGGTTGTAAGACAAATAAACATACAAATCCATCACGATCTCTGGTTGCCCATCGCTACTGGGGAGGAAAGGGATCCCAAAAGGACAGCAGAAAGAATGGATGAGCATCCAGAGAACAGTAACTGTTTATTTTGACTCGACTTTGATGACAAATATGATAATGATAAATATGCATTAGCTTCTGTCATTTAAATTACGCAGAATAAGAAACTAGAATCAACCGTATTAATAACCAGGTTCTTCGCGTTGAGATTTGAGGCACATAAGATGTATGAATAAGTGTGGTAAGTAGCTAATTGATGCTGGTGACAGTTACTACTGATGATAATGTCAGCACGATGAGCAAAGCATGATGAGTGACTGATCACCTTAATTTAGTAAGGTATCACGAATGCTTTGGTTTGGACAAAATCACAAAATTATTATTAGACAGGTCTATAAAACAAAGATTGCTTTAACTTGACATGAATTCATGCAAACCTGTCAGAATTGT
>JAJHUR010100961.1:14623-25789 GCA_027495735.1 Lutjanus campechanus | reverse complement strand
GGTTAGATTAGCATAAAGACAGGTAGCAGGGAGAAAGTATTTCTTGGCAACAAAGCTAACTCCCTGGAAAACCACAACTTTTGTTATGTTTCTGTTTGTATGGATTAAACAAATAGGATATAATTGTTAATCGGTGAGCTTTAGAGGTGTCGTAAGGCGTATTTGTGAACTTTGGACGGAGCATGGGTGGCAGTAGCTGCTCCAGCCTTTTTAAGCTAAGCTAATCACCTCGCAGTTGTAACTTCACAGTTAATGAACAGACATGGGAGTGGTGTTGAGATTCTCATGTAATTTTCAGCAAGAGAGCAAATGTGTGGATTTCCTAAAATTTCTAAATGTTACTTTAAAGGAGCAATGTGGAAGATATGGCCACCGGTAACACCAAATAAATAGGGGGCAGCATCTAACAGCTAACTGCTGTTCTCACTCATTGCTGTAACTATCTTTGGCTGTAGCTAGCCTGCTAGCTGCCATTACCCCTGTAGCTATAGTGACCTTTAGCTGAGTCAAGTCTGACCCAGCCTCCCTGTGGCTTATATAGAAATATATAGAAATGTTTTTTTTTTACATTTTCATTTTCATTTAGCATTGTTGTAGCCATAAAGTGATTCTTACGTTCTCCAATTGTAACAATGTGTAGTCTATTAACTCCATACAGATTTAAAAAATATTTTGGGCTAGCTGTTTAGCATGCTTACATGAGTAGATATTTCTGCAGTGCAATACATATGACTTTGACATAACATTATACTGTATCTCTTACTTCTAGGTTAGGTTTATAACAAAATGTATTTGCAGCGCAGACTTGAAAACAATCAACAGTGATTGCAGAGTGCTCTCCTTCCTTGAAACATCAAGGCAAACACTTCTGGCACCTGCCAAGATGAACATGCAAATGTCTGTGCTGAGTGTTTGCTTCAGATTTTAAATCTGGAAAAAAGAACAACCCCATGGCAGCCATTCTTGCAGTGTTCTCAAATATCACGTGTCCACAGAAGTTGAATCATGCCTAATTTTTCAAGCATTCATCATATTTTGAAGTTCAGAGATGAGTCAACAATCATTACAAATTCAAAATAAAGCACTGGACGTCTTCAAAACTCTCCATTTACAGATTTGTTTTGCCTCCAGCTGCCAAACTCGCTGGCTCTCACTCGATGCTTTGAGGCTAATATCCTGAAAACAGCTTGTATTGCTAAGTGAGGAAATGTTTGATACTCAAGTAAGGAACATGAAAATTGTCATAAATATTATTTATATAGCAATCAGTATATATTTTCAAGTCATGGTCTATTTATTCACCTTACGTACAGTTTGTTGACGCTGGCCTATTTGGAATTAGTCGTTCTGCTAATCAGGAAACCGGCTTCACAGGGGACATGAAAGCGAGTCCTTGGCCTGACAAAAGAGAGACAGCCAACTTCCTGCCGCTTAGCTCAGACTGTGTCAGCCTCTTTGAAGCCGAGAGCCCCCGGAAGAAATCTGTTTCTTCTGATTGGCTGCTTGGACAGACTGAGGATGTGGAGGAGACTTTATCTTAATCAGGTATGAGCTGAGTGTTGGGCAGCTTGATGATGAAGATAAAACAGCTGGACTTCAGTGATGATGAGGAGTAACTATTGAGAAGTGTGTTCTTTTGATCACACCAATTAAATTTGTGAAGACTTGTATTACTCTGGCGGACCGAGGCCAGATACTGATGTGCATGGATCATAACGAACATTGTAATTACCATCAGTCTTTTATGAAGTTGGAACATGTTCTTTTGCCGTTCTGGAGCGTAAGAAGAGGCAAAGGTTCTCATGAATCCAGCTGCCTTGCAACGTAACCCCATATCTGACCCCATATCTGTATTTGCCTTTGGCCCGAGACATAAGCGAACAATGTGCCTGCTTAGGCCACCTGAGGGGCTCCCAAGAGAGCTTGAAATTGTTTTTAGTTTTTTGTTTTTTTGTCTGTGTATGCATGCATTCTCTATGACAGGCGACATGAATTTATAGGGTCATCCGAGGCCATTGCATTGCTATTTTGGAGTCGGACTGATCTCGTTCTTTGAAATGTTTGTGCAAGTTTTGTATATTTACCACGGCAGGAAAAAGTCAGCTACTTTTACACAGTAAATATTCTCTTAAAATAGGATCAACAAGCATTTCCTCAAAGTAAACGTACATTCACAGGATGGATCTGTGACCAACAAATAAAATATTTGCCATATTAGCTAGTCTGTATTAGTCTAAAATAGACTGTTTTGTGTATTTTGCTGTGCTTACACTCTAATCTCTGCATGAGGAGTTAAAATAAGTCATTTGTTTGGGCTTTTCGTTCCCACAAACTTCTGGCTGGTTATTCTGCACCCTTGGGGAAAAATGCTGGGAGCTGCAGGATGGGCTATTTTTAATCAATGAAAAGATAGATCCAGTGAACTGAGCAGGAGAGGGAAAAAAAATGTAGGTTAGTGCCTTGAATACAAAGTAAGTTTCATCCTCTGTGTCTCAGGTTTATTTTCAGTAACATATTTATAAAAAAAAAGATGAAAATCTTGTCAGTTTTTTTTGTTCTTCTTTTTTCACATCATCAGTGCCCAGCTATGCTGAACAGCATCCAAAAGCAGTTTATCACTGTTCACACATTTCACATGCTGGAAAGAAACAAATAATTGCATCTGAGCTGGACATAAAATCTGCCAAATTAATGTCAAATTTCGTCTTACACACCAGAAGAAGAGGAGAGCCGCTGCAAGGCTTGAGCATAAATCTTTCACAACTAGGCCATTGGCAGTATGACAGAGTTTTATGAATGCTATCTGGACATTTATGCATTTTTCCTCTCCTCCCATATTCGTGCCACTCTGGCGTGGGATGGAGTGTGGGAAAGTAAAGTGCTGCCACTTCTGGTTGGGGTATTGTTCTGCCAGTGGTGTCGTTGACGTATGATGTTTGAACACACCCTTAATGCTCACTTCCTGACCTCTCAGCCTACAGATATATAAGCTAAACAGACACAACGAGTTGATAAAAAAAAAGGAAGTGTTGTATTAACATCTTTATGTATTGTCTGTCTGCAGCATGAGCATTTAGTCAGGAGAGGAAATAAGATTCAAGGCAAGACACTAGGGCTGCAACTATTGATTATTTTCATAGTTAATTCATCGGTTGATTATTGTCTTGTTTGTTTTAACATGTCAGAAGATGTCTATCAGCGTTTCCCAGAGCTTAAGGTGACGTCCTCAAGTGTCTTGTTTTACTTGCGACCCAAAGTTATTCAGTTTACTGTCATAGAGGAGGAAAGAAACCAAAAAAATTCACTTTTAAGAAGCTGAAATGAGAGAATTTTGACTTTTATTTCTTTAAAAAAAATACTCAAACCAGTTAATCAGTTATCAGAATAGTTGATGATTAATTTAAAAGTCAATTAATAATCGTTTAATTGATTAATTGTTGCAGCTCTGCGAGACACAACAGGCATGCACTAGTCAATTTTGAGATTCTGGTCTGCTTTGCAGTCAGAATATGTCTTATTTCATGTTAGTGGAAAGAAAACATCCAAAATACACAGTTAAGTGTTTATTTTACTACAGATTGTCTATTTGCATCTGTAGATTTCTCATAAATTCACCAAAAGTCAGCATTAGATAATGACTCATTTACATATTTAAACGTACAATTTCAGAAGACTTGTACAACAAGAAATAATTGTCTTAATGTAAGTAACCAACTGGGGAAGACTTGTTGTGATATCCAATAGTATTCACCAGTGTGTCCTCTTAAAGGGATAGTTTGTATAATTTGAAGTGCGGTTATATGATGGTAAAAATGGTCCACGAAAAAAAATCAATATCAGTTTAAGCGTATTTTCACTGTGGGCAAATGCCATCATACAAGCCAGATATCACTTTCTCCAAACCAACCAAACTCCTAAGCAGGAATTTTCCCTCACAGAACACAGGAGTTGCTGGTCTGTAGCTTCCTCGAGTTGTTAGTTTGTTTGTGTTTGTGTGACTTTGGTGAATCTGAACCATTCTTTCAAAGCACAGAAGTGACACAATAACACAAACTAACTAATAGATCGAGGCAGCAGTAGACCAACAACTCCTGCGTTCTGCGAGGTAAAATGAATCATTTTGCCTATGGAGTTTGGTTGGTTTGGAGAGAGAGAGAGAGAGAGAGAGAGTCTGGCTTTTGTAATGGTGGTTTCCTGTTGGAAAAAGCTGTCTGCCTGCAACGTAAAGTGGTGAAAATATTCTAAATATACTGTAGACGTAAAGTAACTTTCATGCTGGTACTCCTCTCTGCTTCTCCAAACTGGGAGTGTGCCAACCTCCATCCACCACAGATAATACACTGACTTTTGATACCTCATACAACCCCACTTCAAATAATCCAAACTATCCCTTTAAATAGGAAGTCTTTGTTAAAACAGGAAGCATATTGATGAGGACGTAGTTCTAGTGTCGTCCTCCCCCTCAGCATTGCACTCTTCCATCTTCATCACCATCTCCTCATTTGCCTGCCATCGCGCTGTGGCCACATACTGACAGGATTATAGCGGCTGATAATCAGCCAATGAATGAATCACTCAGGCCCAGCCAGTGAGCGGTAATGGCTTCACGCATGATCGTTCAGCCCTGCACTGTGATGGATGGGTAGGTCCCTCTGGGATTAAAAAAAAAAAGAGAGAGAGACCAGATCACCGTCTCCACGTGTTCAGTCGCCTCGTGTGGTGCAGTACAATACTCGCCCCGCTGCAGTGACCATTGAGGTGAAATTTATGGGATCTTTTCTTTCTTTTTTCTTTTTTTTACCCTCAACCAGCTGTGGCGTTCACTGGGAACAAAGCCATGAGCGCTGTTTTCCTGCCAACTGTAACACCACATGGAATTATGGGACACTGTTTCATATAGATTACATATGGTGTCATTCTGCGTGTGCGGCGTGAGTGTGGCGCCGTGATCGCGCACACACACACAACCTTTAATCTGATTAGTCGATGACCCCCGACCTCCGTGCATGTCTCTGAAACTCCAGGCACTCTATGATCACTTTCTAATCCTGTTAGTATTGGATTAACACAGAGGTGATCTGGACCCTGACACCCACGCACCCACCCAAACATACACTCTGTCGGTAATACACTGGCCCCTTTATCCCCCTGCTGGTGCGTGTGAGACAGAATCTAAATGAAGAAGAAATCAATCATCTGTAGTGGATGCGGTGAAAGCTTCGTCCTGTAATGCAAATTGTTTTGAGGGCTCAGAAAAACGTGATGTCTCAATCAATTAATTCGATTAATTGTCAGTACATTATCAAGCATTTGTTCTTAACTTAATCAGGGTGATTGAAAGCATAATTCTCACAGATTAGCAGGGATAAATAAGGGAACGGAGGGGATATACCAATTGGTGGCTTTAAACGCACAATATGGAGTTAGTAGCGTGGAGTAGGGGTTTAAGAAAACATCGATACACTTGAGCATGATGATATCATGTTTTATTATACTGTACCTGTTCTCAAAAACACTGTATTGTGATATCATGATGCGTTCAAAGATTTGTGGCAGTGGTTCATCTTGTGTTGTGTTTAAACCTCGGCTATTTATCTAATAAAATAAATACACATTAAAAGGCTCCTACCTCATGTTTCTTTAAAATTCTTTAGTTTCACTTTTACTGACTCATTAACTAAATTGCAGTAAATCAGACTGCACCTGCTTTGTGTTTGTAAATGCTTTCCATATTTCAGCTCTTTCAGTATAAAATACACATTTATAGGATCACAATTATCAACATTTCTGCGTATGTTTTTCTCATCTGCAGCTAATAGTTGTCTTCCATCAAACAAGACTGGCATATCTGTCCGTTCTTCCTGAGAAAAACAAGACCGCTGGGAGCAGAGCGTATTTTAACATTAATAATTCACATAAATTTAGCTGACTTACCCTCTGATAATGAACAACAGTGTAAACTTACAAAAGTAATGACGGGTTGAAACTGATCTGCCCACATTTCCCAACTAACGAGGTCTGTGGCCTTGAAATGAACCCTTCAGTTATTTCCATTATCGATTAATCTGCAGATTTTTTTTGTTGGAAATGAGAGAAAATACTAAAAAACGAATGTAGATCACAGTTGTCTAAAACCCAAGCTGAAGTCGTCATACGCCTTGTTTTGCTCAACCAACTGTCCAAAAATCAAATATATTCAGCCTGCAGTGATATCGGGCAGAGAAAACTTCTAAATTGTCACACTGAGCTGCAACAAAAGAAAGTTTCATGCTTTCTCAGCCAAAAATTGACAGTTGTGGGAGAAATATGATGAAATCCTTGGTCCACAGTCCAAAACAATGGCACTGCTGTAGATTGCGCTGTGATGTATGTCAGGCGCGGCGCCAAGATTTCAAGTTTGGATGGGCCAAAGTAATTTTGGCTGGGCCTTTTTAATTAGAGAAGTTTGCCTTCCTATGAGGGTTTCCAACTGGTGAAGTCTCACTGAGACACAAATGACAGAAATCACGCTGTGGAAGGCCACTAACACACACTTTCATTGCTGAGATAGCCTAATATTTACTTGCGACAGTTTTACAAGTGCCACCTGCGGGTATATTACTCAAATCGTGCAAAAATGAAACATAGTATTCTGTCTATCTTGTTTATTTTTTTTGCTGTGGACACTGACATTTTCATTCTATTTATTTTAAGGAAAAAAAACATCTTGTTTGGATGATCTGGCTGGATTTTTATTTGTTGAAGTGGACTGCAGGGAGATGGAGATTAACTCTGGGTCAGGTGGACTGACTTTTACCAAGAGCGAGGGAGTGGACGCACTGCGCTGTCGGTTTATGTTTTCAAGGAAATATAGAGACAATCAAGTCACGCAGGAATTACACTTTGCATACAAACGTGTCGGCCTGATTTGACTTGCTTTGACTGACCACGTTAGCCCAGCAGGACAGGGATTTCCATTACAGCCGGGTTACCTGCTTGAAGGTGTGTCTTTTAACTGAAGATGAGGTTAGTTGAGTCAAGCAGCTGTATAATGGCGAACAAATGCTTAATTTCCTATAAATTCTTCACAGTAAAAGTTCAGTGTTATTTTGTTAATTATAAGCTTTTACTGTGAAGCAGCTAAATCAGGAAATGGTGGGTTTTACACAGCTGTAAGTGCCAGCTAATGGCCAGACAAAAGTTATAAACTCTGACATGCCTCAGACCTGATATGAGTCTGACACAGACTGTGACCAAGAAATTATTAGATCGATCTCACCGTGTGACATCCAGCAAACCTGCAAGGTCACTTTTTGTTATTGCAAATTGGGCATCAGACTGGAAACGAGGGGACACAGAGAAGAAGATGACAAGCTGCGACAAAAGCAAAGCGGGGACAATCAGGACAACTTGAACTCTGTCTTGTGGAAGTCCTCTGTGACTTTTTCTTGACTTCTTTTTACTATTCAGGAACAAAATGGGCAAATACGCGCTGATCCAGGCACATTCAACTTGTTTATAAAAGTGGAAGCTCTGTAATCATGCTGCTCTTTAGTGGCTCCACCTCAACGCATTTTCCTCTGTGCTGCTGTGATACGGATTTGTTTTGTCCCTTCAGTACAGCGGCCTTTTCTTCTCATCGAGTCTTAATCATCTGTGTTCCTGTTACTCCTGCTGCACAAAGCCGGCAGCATCAGTGCCGTGTTTGCTTCA
The DNA here is from genome assembly GCA_027495735.1 of Lutjanus campechanus. Taxonomy (NCBI): domain Eukaryota; kingdom Metazoa; phylum Chordata; class Actinopteri; order Lutjaniformes; family Lutjanidae; genus Lutjanus; species Lutjanus campechanus. Next base: position 18,097 of record JAJHUR010100961.1, on the reverse strand, counting down.
GCCGTGCGCCAGCCTGAGATTAGCATTGTGTGAATAGGCCTGTCTGCCGCAGCTCCCTGTCTGTGTGCTTAATTAGCACTCAGATTGCTCAGTAAAGAGATGGAAATTTAATAAATCTTGGCCAGACAAGGGTATTGAAAAGGGCTCGGTACCAAAGTAGAGCAGCTCAGATGAGTTATTAAGGCAGAGCAGAGAGATATAAAGGATAAAGAAGCAGAGAGGAAGAGAGTAAATGTGATAAGTCAGGGAAATTAAATAGATGGAAGACATGGACAAAATGATATTAACTAATGAAACTGCAAGAGTGTGGTCAGTAGAGTGCAGATCTCCAGCAGGCAACAGATGGTGAAGCACCTACTGCAATGCCACTGCAACTTCCAGATACAACCAATGGAGAAGTTTTGAGTTTTAAGTTTTGAATCAATTTAATTTTGATTTTACTGAAAGTTTGTGAACAATATAGTGTAAGTCTTATAGATGTATACAAAGTTTCAGGTTAGTTTCAGGTTGCTTTAAGATACTCGTGTAATGGTATCGTAACCAAGTGTCGTGGGTTCGTCTGACTGTATAAACTTCATAAAGAAAGTGATTTGGCTTCTTTGGCAACTATGATATCTGTTTCAGTCATTTTAGAAAAACTCATTAATGCAGAAATACACACGTCGAATGAGCATAAAGCATCATTATACTGGCAGAAATATCAACATTTCAAACAGATACAATATTTCATCTTAAACCCTTTATCTGCCAATACTGTTAACGTGCTGATAATGTCGTGCCTTCATAGTGCAGATGCATAATGTAGATGGAGGCAAAACTAACAAAACATAGATTTATTCATCTTGTATTGTGCCTAATTTACGTGAGTCGTTACACATTTGGGTAAGGAATTAATCTGCAAATGCTCCAGTTTAATATGTCTAAAGTTGTAAAGATTTGATCCACAACATAATCCAAAATGTAGCCTACAGCAGACTTGGTAAGCCTTGTTTTTAACCTAGCAGTTGTAAATGACTTGCAGGTCCTACCAGCCCGATAAGAGGAGTGCACAAAAAGTTTTAGGCTGATGGGTGTGGTGGTATGTGAGATTAGCTGCGGACAGAATGGACATTAGGACTCTTCCACCTCGTCGAGAGAATTAAGATTCTAAAAAAGTGGGGAAATGGATGGTTTGAAAGAAAGACATACTCTAATGGTAGCAAACATAAGAGAAGAAAAACAGGGAAATGAACAAAGGTGATGACATCCATGGAATAATGTCCAGGCCAGTATCCATTAACATCGCTGTTTTCATGCTGATTGGTTAATCCATCTCATTACTGCTGCCAGGAAGCAGGAAGATGCACTCTGCTGCAAAAGGTTGTAATTCAGCCAGTTGTGATTATGTTAAGTGATGGCAGTTTGCACTGCAGATGTTTATTAGAGCGCAGCGGTCCGGCCAGTGCACATGCTGCAGACAGACAGGCTGGACGAGGGCCCAAATATTTAAAAGACGCTCAAGTGCCGTGTTTTGCAATGCAGTTACGAGTACACGTCAACATTTAAACTAAGGGTAGGTTTATTCAGTCAGACCACAGAGAGAGTAAATGTGCTGTAGTGTGTTTGTGCTCAAACTTCAGCTGAAATATGTAAGCTGAACTTTATGAGGATGCAATTAAGGGAGCAGCACTTTAATAGGATGCGGTTTCTGACTCTGGGGATTCAAGCTTCTAGCTGAGAGAGAGAGAGAGAGAGAGAGAGAGAGAGAGAGAGAGTTGGAGAGATCTCTCCATGGCTCCTCTGCCTCATGAGAGTTGTTCAGAGAGGATCAGCGGGGCAGGAGTGATTGAAACTGTAGCCGCAGTATTGAGTAAATAGCTTTATGAGGCGAGAAAGGTTCTTATCATAAGAGTGCAATGATATTCTGCACTAATGTCCACGAAGAGACATCAAAATGCAAACACACATAGATATACTTGAGTGTGCCAGAAATGAAAATTCAGTCATTATCTACTCGCCCTCATACTGACTGAAGGTTGGGTTTAGGTTTTTTAGTCCACAAAACACTTCACAAGAAAAACAGCCTTGCAGAATCTCACACAATTTAAGTGAATGGTGACCACTTTTCAGATGGAGATAAAATGACAGGAAAAAGGCATAAAATACCTCCATATTGCTCAGCTGGCGTAATCCAAGTCTCCTAAAGCCCTGATATGCTGTTCACTTGTGCACGCACACCGTCACACCACGCACATCCAGTTCAGGTGGGGTGCACTCGCATGCGAATGTGGCTCCAAGCTAAGGATCTACAGTGAAGATTCAGGCTAGAAACATGGAGTAAATGACGTCCTTCAAGTCAAAATAGCATGTTGGGGCTTTACGGGGTTTTTTTCCCAGTTGTATTTTGAAAACTGGTCACCATTCACTTACAGTAGATAGTTTGGGACAACTGGTTCTCCCATGAAACAACGATTCCAGAGCAGCTGCTTTACAACTGCTTTCTGTATGAGCATCTACGTGTCGCCTGCTGTTTGAATAATTTAAATAATTTGCGTGCCCGCCTCATGATTCGGATCCACTCCAGAATTTAAAAGGTTGTTCCTTGGGCCGTGTTACAACCTTCCCCACAAGTTTTATGACAATCAGACCAGTAGTTTTTCCATAATCCTGCAGACAAACAGACAGACAAACGGCAAAGAAAACATAACCTGCAGTCAACATGGATACATGCAGTGTTTCTCCCAGAAAAACACTAAATTTAAACATAACTTTGCTTGTGTATAAAAAAAAACACTATTGGACACCTTTAACAATATAATTTATGTTAAGGAAACTCTGGAAACACCAATTTTACCACTGGAAAACCTAATTAATTCAACCTGTGCTGAATCTGTGCATTTCAGTCCCTTGTGATGAACATAGAAAAAGGATATTTATAATTAAAAGAGTGTCCTGAGACATGAGGATGTGCCAACTGTTCTTATTGTTCCAGCACAATAAATACTACAAACTGTTGCAAAATCTGTCGACAGATTGTGCTCCACTTTAACTGTATTTTTGGGAGCTGCAGTGATTTCCATTCCTCCCACACAAAATCATGGAACCATCTTTTTTAAAAAAACCCAAAAACTCTCTCTTCCTCTCGTTGTCCACATCTCCTCCTTTCTCCTTCCTGCTGTAGCACAACAATGAATAATGGCTTTGACTTGAATTCTCCACATACTTCTGCACATTCAACGTATATTCGCAGACTGTCCCTAACAGAGGCCTTCGGTGCGTCTGTAGGCAGCCTCAGCACATGAAAAAGCAAATCACAGGCGGTGGTGAGATCACTGTTGGGGAGGCGGTGGAGTGCTGCATTTGCATATTGAAAAGACACATACCCAAACACTGAAAGACAGCCAATTTTCTCTTCACTAAAAGCAGTGGACAGGTGAAAGAAGACCTCAACCTATTACAAAAAAAAAAAGAGAAATCCTCACCCCTACCCCGCTA
>JAJHUR010100961.1:0-14603 GCA_027495735.1 Lutjanus campechanus | reverse complement strand
AAAAAAAAAAGAAAAAAAGAAGAGAATTGAAAAGACCAAACCCGTCCTGTACTTTGAGGATTGTGAATAGAGTGCCCCACAGCCCGCCTGCCTGCCCCACATACGGCGGCTGAATACAAAAGACCCCCCTCTGTAAGAGCAATCACTACGGGAGACCACTCTATCTGCACCGCTGCAGCGACAGGTCTCAATGAAGCCATCAGCACGCTCTCTCACACATGTGCACACGCTCGCAAACACAAAGACGGACACCTTTGCATGTACAGTAGCTATTTATGCCTGTAGCCCTTATATTATAGGCACAAATACACACACACACACACACACACACACACACACACACACACATCAGTGCTTTCAACCCATTCCCAAACCCTCATGGCTAATGCATTCTTTTCATCCTCCAGTGGCGGGCAGGAACAGGGAGGGAGATGAGTGGTTGGCGCTGATTTGAATATTTAAATTATTTATCACCAGAGAGTATTGAGATCCAAAGGGACACGAGGGAGCCGGGTGAGGGTGAATCCAGCCATGTTTGGATTTGATAGTGTGCTGTTGTTGCCTGAGGGGACTGGGAAGTGGGAAAAAAAAAACATGGACACAGTTGCTGATTTTGGTGGATGTATTACTTATATTGTTTCATAATGGGTGTCATAATGTCAGATTGCTGTACTCTCTATAAACTCTCAATATAAAAGGGATAAAAAGGGATAATTCAGATGATTTGAAATGGGTTTGTGTCTGCGGTGTATTACCTACAGTAGAATGGTGGTCAGCACGCCCCCATTTTGGAGAAGCAGAGAGCACAAAGTTAAGCAATGTACTGCTGAGGACAGCAAAAAAAAGGTCCACCTGCCAAAAACATCCATATCGTTTTAAGGGTACGCTATATTTAGAATATTTTCACCACTTCACTTTCCATCATACAGCCTTTTCTGTCGTGAAACCGCCTTTATATAAGCCAAAATATCGCTCTCTCCAAACTAACCAAACTCCATAGGCAAAATCAGTCATTTTACCTCACAGAACACAGGAGTTGCTGGTCTACAGCTGCTGCAGCTGATACGATATTATATTTTTAAAAGGATACTACACTTTCCATGATATAACACACTCTATATGTACTCACCATTATGCCGATGTGATGATAGGTGCAGATCTTCAGTTCACAAAACAATCCTGGAGTTTCAGCAGAAAACAGGGTAGAAGCCTCATCCAGTACAATGTCAGTGAATGATCTCGCGAGACTTCGTATATATCTTAATGGACACACATGCGGAAGTCTTGCGAGATCGACGCCATGTTTACATCTTACCGGCTACATGCTACAGCTGACATTTCGGCTAAAAACATGGCGTAAATGGCGTCTTTTGCGGTTAATTTTTAATGTCGTGGCTCGCGGACACTTGGATTACACCACACAAGCAGGATGGAGACATTTTGTGTTTGTTTTGTGTGCTATTTTTAACGTTTTACCCGTGGCCACCATTCACTGACATTGTACTGGATGAGGCTGCTACCCTGTTTTCTGCTGAAACTCCAGGATTGTTTTGTGAACTGAAGATCTGCACCTATCATCACATCGGCATAGGGGTGTGATGGGTTATCATGTAAAGTGGAGTATCCTTTTAAGGGTTCACTAAAAATCACACAGTAACACAAACAAACTAACGGATCAAGGCAACAGCAGACCAGCAACTTGAGTTTTCTGCTCGGCAAAATTAATGATTTCGCCTATGGAGTTTGGTGGGTTTGGAGAGTGTTATTTTTCGTATATATTGGTGGATTCCTGTCAGAAAAGGCTGTCTGACAGCAAGGTAAAGCACTGAAAATAATCTGAATAATCCAAACTATCCCTTTAATGGAAATCACAGCATCAATAAAACTTTTAATGTTGATAATTTTTACATTTCAATATACGTTTATTGCTCTTATATCCTGAGTCCTCCCACCATCGTATCACACTCCTCCGCACTGCACTGGGACTGTAAAACATTTATAAATAATAGCTCACTGTGGAACTACAGTATGAGAGCTGTCTCTTATACACATCTAGATGTGTATAAGAGACAGCACACACACACACACACACACACACACACACACACACACACATCAGTGCTTTCAACCCATTCCCAAACCCTCATGGCTAATGCATTCTTTTCATCCTCCAGTGGCGGGCAGGAACAGGGAGGGAGATGAGTGGTTGGCGCTGATTTGAATATTTAAATTATTTATCACCAGAGAGTATTGAGATCCAAAGGGACACGAGGGAGCCGGGTGAGGGTGAATCCAGCCATGTTTGGATTTGATAGTGTGCTGTTGTTGCCTGAGGGGACTGGGAAGTGGGAAAAAAAAAACATGGACACAGTTGCTGATTTTGGTGGATGTATTACTTATATTGTTTCATAATGGGTGTCATAATGTCAGATTGCTGTACTCTCTATAAACTCTCAATATAAAAGGGATAAAAAGGGATAATTCAGATGATTTGAAATGGGTTTGTGTCTGCGGTGTATTACCTACAGTAGAATGGTGGTCAGCACGCCCCCATTTTGGAGAAGCAGAGAGCACAAAGTTAAGCAATGTACTGCTGAGGACAGCAAAAAAAAGGTCCACCCGCCAAAAACATCCATATCGTTTTAAGGGTACGCTATATTTAGAATATTTTCACCACTTCACTTTCCATCCATACAGCCTTTTCTGTCGTGAAACCGACGTTATATAAGCCAAAATATCGCTCTCTCCAAACTAACCAAACTCCACAGGCAAAATCAGTCATTTTACCTCACAGAACACAGGAGTTGCTGGTCTACCGCTGCCTCAAATGGTAGGTTTGTTTTGGTTATTTTGTGACTTAAGTGAATCTAAACTAACCTTTTAAAACACTGAATTCATACAATAACACAAACAAACTAACAGATCAAAACAGCGGTGGACCAGCAAACCCTGTGTTCTGCGAGGTAAAATTAGTGATTTTGCCTATGGGGTTTGGTTGGTTTAAAGAGAGCGATATTTGCCTTATACAGTATAATGGCAGTTTCTCATCAGAAAAGGCTGTCTGGCAGCAAAGTAAAGCAGTGAAAATATGCTAAATATAGTATATACTTGTACTGTTATTGATTTGACCCAGTCCACAGCAGTACATTGCTTAGCTTCCTTGCTGGTGCGCCTCTCTGATTCTCCAAACTGGGGGTGTGCCAACTGGCATGTAATATAGGTAATACACTGTCAATAAGTACTTGATATTTAGAATATTTTCACTGCTTTACCTTGCCAGACAGAAAATTTTCTGACAGAAAACAAATGTATGAGGCAAATATCACTCTCTCTCCAAACCAACCAAACTCCATAGGTAATTTTACCTGGCAGATAATGGGAGTTCCTGGTATACAACTTCCCCGATTGGTTAGTTTATTTGTGTTATTGTGTGACTTTGGTATTAAGGGTTCACTAAAAATCACACAGTAACACAAACAAACTAACGGATCAAGGCAGCAGCAGTCCAGCAACTTAAGTTTTCTGCTCGGCAGAATTAATGATTTCGCCTGTGGAGTTTGGTGGGTTTGGAGAGTGTTATTTTTCGTATATATTGGTGGATTCCTGTCAGAAAAGGCTGTCTGACAGCAAGGTAAAGCACTGAAAAATAATCTGAATAATCCAAACTATCCCTTTAATGGAAATCACAGCATCAATAAAACTTTTAATGTTGATAATTTTTACATTTCAATATACGTTTATTGCTCTTATATCCTGAGTCCTCCCACCATCGTATCACACTCCTCCGCACTGCACTGGGACTGTAAAACATTTATAAATAATAGCTCACTGTGGAACTACAGTATGAGAGGAAGTAAGCTGAGTGATGTAATGCGTTGGGTCCTTAGAAATATCGGACAAGGGAGAGTTCCACTTTGGCTTGTTGCAACTCCGAGCCTGAGAAACGCACACATGCCTTTCCCTGACGGAGAACAATCCTGGGAAATGGAGGAATTTACTATACGACTCACGCGATGACAGGGCAAGGAAAAAACATTAAAGTTAGGATTAACACATCGAGCAATTTATCGCTTTGACACCGGATTCTTAGGCTAATGAGCCATTTGTGCCTTTTAATTTTTCCCTTCATTGTCAATCTTTCCCCTCTACCTCTGCTGCTCTCATGCTGGGTACAGGCTGGCAGCTCCATCTCCCTCCTTCTCTCCCTCCCTCCCTCTTCTTTCTGCACTCTGCACTGAGTTACAATCTCCAGACAAAGGAAGTCCTCGGCTGGCCCCCATGTCGCTGTCCTTTTCCCTCTCTGCTGCGCCATGCACAGGCACGGAGACGGCGCGAAGCGTAATCGAACCCTGAGAAGGAAGATTAGGCCATTATGCCACCGTGATCAAATCTTAGAAACACAAACTTTGAGATGTTCATTCTCACGTAACCCAAGTTTTCATGTCGGAAAATGAAAATACAGCATGGAGGTGGTCAGACTGCAGGCAAATCAGATTTGTTTCTCAGATCAGATCTTCAAGACACTGGATAGTGAGTCACTAAATCCTTGTTTTCACCTTCCTGGTGTTTCTCTTTCCTGACAGACAGTATTTGTTGTTTTATATTGGTTTAACAGTATATAAACCTGAATACACCAAATACACCAAAACTGACATGATGGGAATCTGTCACGTTACTTCAAGGGAACATTTACATTTTAGCAGTTTTACACTACTTAATTATCAAATAAATTGCATTAAACAATTTTAAAAAATAAACTTTACTCATCTATTAATATGAATCCATTTTTTTCTGCATTGGAAAATGACAAAAAAAACCAAACATTTTTTGTGGAGAGAGATGATGGAGCTGAACCATGTGAGGAAAAGGGGTCCAACATGACCTCCAGAGAGTCATGTGACAAATTAAAACACCTGCCTCTGGGTCCTGCCTCTTTTTTAAAATATTGCACCATAATTGAAGATGTATTATTTGCATGTAAAGGGACAAAAATGTGTTACCTAGAGGCAGTAATGCACCATGTTTATAATGTAGTTTTGTCGGTCTGCTCTGAACACTCAACATCTTTTGCATGCCTGTCTGTCCTGGGAGACAGATCCCTCCTCTGTGGCTGCTTTTCCTGAGGTTTCTTCCATTTTTCCTCTTAAAAGGTTTTGTGGGGGAGTTTTTTCCTTACCCAAATCAAGGGTCTAGGGACATAGTTTGTCGTATGCTGTACAGATTGTAAGCTGTCCAACGCAGAGGCATTAGAAATCCAGGTCTATCATCTCATACTCCAAGCAGTCATGCTGTCAGGTCACAGTGCAGAACTCCTCCATTACACCATACTGTTCTGGATGGAAAGTAACACAAAGGACACTTAAAAAAAAGACACAATATGGCCAGAGTGTCTGGATTTAGATTCACATTTCATTACATTTCAAAACCACCTTCAAATGCTGCTTGGATCCAATTTGGAAAAATTGCATTTCATGTTTATTGCTGTCTGAAATCAGTCTGGATATGCCAAAAAACAAATCTGGGCTGGCAGTCTGAACAAGGCCAGATTGGCTCGGTGAAATAAATCTCATGCATGCAGTGGTTCCCAAACTTTTTCTGGCGTGCCCCCCCTTCTAAAGCACAAAAAGTTCCCTCATTAGCCTATGAAGTCTTGAGTTATAGCAAAAAAATGTGTTTATGGAGGTTACCATGACCTTGACCTTTGACATTTAATCACCAAAATCTAATCAGCTCATCCACGAGTCCAAGTGGATGCTTGTGCCAAGTTTGAGGAAATTCCTCAGATGTCGCTTTTTCTTTGTGTCTTTGCTTCATATCAGTACTTAAGTCAGCTTATAGCTGCTCATTATGTGGCGTTGTCTACGGCTGAGTTTAGTTTTTAAAAATGACTGGTTGCCATGATGATATTTTACATTGCATCAAGTTATTATTAACTTCTATCGAAGCTCACTACTAATTATTTATTCATTTGGTAACAGTTGTCCATTTGGTTTGTTAAATGAGAAATTAAAGTGATTCAGTCCTCATGTCTGCTGCCTGCTTGTTCGGTGGCATTTCCCCACAGCTGAGGGCAGTTTTGCACAAAACCCTGAAGCCACAGCGTTATTTTCCACGCCGTCGGCTCAGCTTTCAGGTGTTTTAGGTCTGACAGCGCAACATTCGGTGACTTTTATCCTCTCGTTGATTATAAGATTCCAACAGTCCCCGTCGAGTTTATTCAAATAAATTTAGAATTGTTTGACAGTGTTTAGAGAAAACTCATGCTTTATTAATAGTCGCTCTAAAACTGAACTCCAGGTAAACCCCAGATATTAATAATGTATGGGAAACGCTTGTTTTACCCCTGTGACCTTCCTTCTGTTTTGTTTTGTTCGTGTTTGTTAGTTTTCTCCTTAGCAACAGTTTCCGACAGGCTTCCTAGAGGCAGGAAAATAAAATTTTCTGAGATATTCTTATTATTGACAGCCAGTGTGTGATACATGTCAGCTTAATCTTTGATCAAATTTCATACGTTTCTATTTTTATTTTTTTTGGGATAATTCTTCATGTCTCGTGGGGGAATTCTCCCACTCGGCTCTGACTTGTTGTAGCTTCCATTCATCACTCTTAATCCCTGCGGTGATCCTCATTTGTTGCAGTCTGCGAGTTTACACGAATGCAGCTCGTGTCTGCAGTAATGATCCGCTAATTATGGGAATCCACAGCAGCCTCGGGGGTGTGAAACCACCTGCCTGTGTGCGTGCGCGCGCAGGTACATGTGACACATGTACATGCTGTGTGCGTCAGAGAGAGAGAGAGAGCAATGATACACACACGTCTGTGAATTTAATCACACACTCTGTGGGTTGTTTATTGCATTTGTCTATTAAATTTCACTCATAACTGGATCATCAGCAATATGGAAAACATATTGTTTCACGTGAGGTCCTGCTGTACATGCAGCCTGTGTGTCAACATGCAGCTGGTCTGATTTATTTAAAACTTTATTTAAAACTACCCAAAAGACAGAAAATAAAAAGCTGTGAAAGGGGTCTTGTGAGCTTTATGATGAAACCTTTTATTCACCACAGAGCTTGTTTTCTGCACTAATCCAAAATCCAATCGAAAAATATCATTAGCATTTTGTGGAGGGAACCAGAGCGATGCTAAGTTCCGAGATGGTCTACAAAAATACATCATCCCTGCCGCACCCTATATGCAACTGATCCCTCTTTAGTCCTGCACTTTTTTGCTCTTTCCTCCAATAATAGTTCTAGCTAGCTAGCTAATCTACATCAATCGTTAGCTAGCAGTCGAGCCAGTGTTTTGCTTTGCTTTGTTAAAATGCTAGCTAGTTAGACAGCTAATCTTATGAACTTATGAAGGGTCAATTAATATTACAAAACAACACCTTTACCCTCTGTCAACGCAACAAAGAGACGTGAATGAAAAAGCTAAAATAAAAACACTAATTAATTATGTATCATGCTGAAAATAATGTGATGAGCTTCATGTTTAAGAATAATTTATTTCCTCTGCTCCTTGTAGCCGAGCCATCAAGACGAACCAGGACCTCCTTCCTGAGACGCCGTGGACCAACATCCTGTACGATGACTTCTGGGGCACCCTGCTCACCCACAGCGGCAGCCACAAGTCCTTCCGTCCACTCTGCACCCTCTCCTTCCGCCTCAACTACACCCTTCACGGCCTGCGGCCCTGGGGCTACCACCTGCTGAACCTGCTGCTACACGCCGTGGTCACAGGCCTCTTCACGGCCTTCAGCCGCCCGCTGCTCGGCGGTGGACTGTGGAGCCTGCTGGCCGGCCTTCTTTTTGCTTCACACCCGGTTCACACTGAAGCAGTCGCCGGCGTGGTCGGGCGGGCTGACGTCGGCGCCGCGTTGTTCTTTCTGCTGTCTCTTCTCTGCTATGTGAGACACTGTGGACTTCGCAGGGACCCACGTGGGACTTTCCAGAGCGGCTCGGTCACCTGCTGCTGGGGCTGGATGCTGGGCAGCCTGTGGTGCGCGGCGGCCAGCATGCTGTGGAAGGAGCAGGGGGTGACGGTGCTGGCCGTGTCGGCTGTGTACGACCTCTTCGTGTTCCAGAGGCTCCGCTTTCGCCAAGCGCTTGTCCTCCTGCTCGGAAAGGTAAATGAATGCATGCCACGGGGGCCGGTGTGTTCACTGGCTCTCGTCTTGGCGTCCCTACAAATCCAGCTTCCTCTTTTCCTTCCCTCAGAGGCAAAACAGCCAGCTGTTAATGGTTCCTGTATGGTGGATTCAGTTTTGTGTGTGTATTTAACATGGCTGTGTGTGTGTATGTGTGTCGCACGCTGTTTGCTTTTCATTAGGATCGTAATTAGGAAAGCTGTTTGCCGGCTCACAGTTGGTGCATGAAAAGTAAGCTGTTCTCATTTGTCATCCGCTAAACAGGAAGAAACTATATGCAGAGGGGGAAGTTTTCTGCTTCCTCGCGACTTCAGTTTGCTGCAGTAAATAGATACACATTAATGCAAGGAAATTTAGATTAGGATCTCAGCCTCATTATATGTGTGTGTGCGTGTTTTGGGAAACGGAGCAGGGGCACAGGAAGAGCTATTTTCAGGGTGAGCTGTTTTTTTCGGTTTAAAGTGGCAAAAGGTATGTGAAGGAAAACAATAACACATCCTCGGATGGTAAAGGATTTGGTCCACTTGTACAGTCAGCTGTCCAAACATACACAAATGTGCACACACACACACACTATAGCCCCTTTTACATACACATGTGCTGGCTTGGCTTGACTCGGCTTGACTCAGCATGTCAGCCCAGTACAGCAAGGATTTGGATCTCCATTACAACTAGAGCCGCACAAAACGATAAAGTGATTAACCTGACAGATAATGAGATTTGCGATTTAAGTCACAATTAGTGGGAATGATCAATTTTGCATCACAATCTAATATCATTTTCACTGAAAAAAACTATAAAAATCATCATGATGTGAAATTTTTTGGGGGTCTGCTCTCAGAATGCAGGATATTATCATCACGTCATTGGTACTGACAGATAAAGGCTTTAAAATTAAATATATCAGCTCAGAATCCTGATATTTCTGCCGATGTGATGATGCTTATTTATGTACATGTGATGCGAGTAAATCTGTGATGTGGAGGGTTTTTCGAAGTGCCTGCACGTTGTTTTTCTCTTTTCTTTTATGTAGTTTTTTGTCTGGCTTCGTGTTTTACGTTTTTTTTCGTCATGTTTATGTATTTTTGGTCTGTTCCGTCTTTTTAATCATGGTTCAACTTTTTTGTCTTATTTGACTTTTTTTTATGTCTTTAAGTAATTTTTTGTCTTATTACATCTTTTACGTTATTTTTCATCTTATGAATTTTACGTAATTTTCTATCTTATTATGTCTTTTTTGTCTTGTTATGGCTCACGTTGTTTTTTGTCTTGTTACATCTTTTATATTGTTTTTCTCTTCTTACATCTTTTTTACGTAATTTTACTAATTTCTGACGCCATTATTTTTGGTTTTCTTACTTCTTTATGTTTTTCGTCTTCTGTCTTTTATGTTGTTTTTCACCTTGTCACATCTTTATCGTCTTTTAAGTAATTTATGTTTTGTTACGTCTGTCATGCACTAAGGAGTCATCTTTTATGTTTTTGGCACGGCTTCACATGTAACAACTGGTACTGGAAATGCAAATCAAGTCAAGCGTTTGACTCAGAGCAGCCAAAAGTGGAAAAGTCTGATACGCCTCCTCTGCAGGACTACATGTCCCCCTGCAGGTCATCTGAGGAGGACAACCTTGACGCGGTGACTCATCTGATTATGGGAATCAGTGTTTGACTGGAAAACCTCCTCTCGCAGGCACTCTACATTTGATTAGAGAAACTGCTCCTTATCCAGCATGATGGCCCTCGTAAAATGCATAACTGGCGTAATAAAAAGTCCCCTTGGGTTTACTGAGCAAGGACAGTCTGGCTCTCGCTGGTGTGTGCACAAATCTTTTTATAGAGGTTTTTCTTCTTGAGGAAACATCTATAAATACCTCTGTTTGTTGCAGGTCTGTGCTGTAGCCTTGTATCGTGCATCACAAATGTCCTTTCTGTTGTATACAAACTCCAGAAACTTGTGCGTGACTCTTTTATTTACACAGCCAGCCGGCAAATGAAAACGTGTTCTCCCTACAAGTGTGCGAGGCTTTACCGTACCTGTGGGGCAGCTTCTCCAGTAGTCGTTTCTGGCAGAATGATGACCCACAACTGTTATTAGAGGACTTGTGGTGAGCGGCCCAGAGAGATCAGAGAGAGGGGAGAGAAATATTATGTTTTTCCTTCACTGTGCTTGGCAGGAGCGACTCACGTGTGTGTGTGCTCTCATGATTGCTAGCGCTTAGCGGATGCAAAACAACACCTGTCTTTCAAATTGTACCCAGTCATGTATTAAACCTGCTAAATCAGGTTAGAGAAGCGAAGCAGCAGGGAAAAGGATGTAACTCATTTGCAGGTGATGAGGCAGACAAATATATAATCATAAATGCAAAGCACAGACAAGAGCGGAGAGAGAAAAATAACAATACAATACAAAACCACAAACTATGAGTTAGTCTCTGAAAAAACAGTGTTCTCCTTTAGATTCATAGCTTTCAAGTTAGAAGAATTATTTCACACCCTTTCTGAGATGATTGTGTATTCTGTATCAGCTTGATGCACAACTTGTTTTAAGCTATATCAGTCTTCATTTCACGCACAAAAATTCTGATCAGCTTTGACACTCATAAATCAACATAGTATACAGAGATCAGAAACCTTAAAACACTAAACACTAAAATTATTAGCTGTGTTAGCTGCTGTAACAAAAACGCTAAAAATTATTAGCTAGCTAGCTGTGTTAGTTGCTGTAACAAAAACACTAAAATTATTAGCTAGCTAGCTGTTTTAGTCGCTGCAACAAAACAATAAAATATTAGCCAGCTAGCTGTGTTAGTTGCTGTAACAAAACACTAAAATTGTTAGCTAGCTAGCTGTGTTAGCTGCTGTAACAAAAACACTAAAATTATTAGCTAGCTAGCTTTGTTAGTTGCTGTAACAAAAACACTAAAATCGTTAGCTAGCTAGCTGTGTTAGTTGCTGTAACAAAACACTAAATAATTAGCTGGCTAGCTGTTTTAGTCGCTGCAACAAAACAATAAAATATTAGCCAGCCAGCTGTGTTAGTTGCTGTAACTATAATGCTAAATTTGATAGCTACCTAGCTGTGTCAGTTGTTGTAACAGAAATACTAAAATTAATAGCTAGCTAGCTGTGGTAGTGGCTGTAACTGAGTTTTGAATTTGCCAGCCTCAAAGGCCAGAAGAAAACTACGAGTTAGTTCTTTGCTGTGCGACTAAAGATCTTCTGGAAAAGCAGGTTTTAAAACATAAGCCAAACGTATATTAAAAATGCATATATGACATTTATCTTTGGAAACTTTGAATTCTTGTCTAGAATTTAAAAGAAAGAGCAAAAGAAAGTTCTGTGGGATTGAGTAAACCTTTGGCTGCACAGCATGAGTTTGTACTGATTGAACCGCAGGTGAGTCTGTGGGGTTGAAGAGATTACATTCGTCGAATCAACCATCTGTCTCAGCCTGAAATTATTAAAGAAAAAAGTAAAGAGAAGAAAAGAAAGTTGCTAAAACTTCTTTAAATGTAGTTTTTCTTGGGATTGCATTGTCAGGCAGTGCCGACGCAGACAGTAGAGACAGAGCCTCGGAAATGAGACCACAACCTAGATGTGTATAAGAGACAGATTTTACAGTGCACTGAAAAGTCATAACAAGCATCAAGTTAGACAAAACCTGGAAATAATACGTTCATTATGAGACAGTCTTCAACCCTTATTAGACTTTATCCGAGGGTAATTAGGGACACATTACAACAGAGCTTCACTGTTAACAAAAATGTATTGTTTTCCAGAGTTAGACTTTTATTAGACTTCATTAACTTTGATTTTTATCCCTGATTAGTTTTAGTATTGAATTATCTGTATGAGTGAGGAGGTAGTGTCTACGAATGAGAGCCTAAATGATAAAAAATCTCTCACTTTTAGTCCATAAATGGGATTCATCCATGTGAATGTGCTATAGATAATTATTAGCTAGCTAGGTGTGATCCTTTTTGTAACTAAATTGCTAAAATTGCTAAAATTGTTAGCTAGCTAAATGTGTTACTTGCTGTAACTAAAATGCTATCATTATTAGCTACCTAACTGTGTGAGCTGCTGTACCAAAAACGCTAAAATATTAGCGAGCTAGCTGTATTAGTCGTTGTAACAAAAACACTTAAATTATTAGCTACCTAGTTGTGGTAGTTGCTGTGACAAAAACACTAAAACTGTCAGCTAGCTAACTGTGTTAGTTGCTATAACAAAAACACTGAAATTATTAGCTATGTCACTGTATTATTTACATAAATAAAAACAATAAATGACTAGCTATCTTGCTAGGTTTGTTGCTTTACCTAAAACACTAAATTTATCAGCTAACTACCTATCTGAGTTGCTGTAACTAAAATACAAAAGTATAAACGTTATTTTTCTGCTGGGGTTTTTTCAGTCACACATGGCGTGACACATGTTGCTCACGACTCTCTTTTGACTTTTAGCAGGTAATTGGGGGCACATTACGAAAGACTTGTACCATAAACTAAGGTGTATCTAATAATAATATCTGTCCAATAAAGAGTCAGACACTATCTATTAATATTATTAGATATTTTATATTATTTATAGTTTTTGTCTAATTTGAAACAAAGCTTGTTATGTTTTACTGGTGTCCTGTAAAATAAAGAGTGACCTCTCTCTGCTAAGCCTGAGGTAAACTGTGGTTCGTTGCCAGACATTAAAGCATGTTTGTTTAAATGCTGGGGAAGGATTTTAAGCATTTACTTGACAGAATAACAAAGACATCAAAGGTTATACCTTTCAGATAAATCAAAGGTGTGAAATTAAATACAGTCCCTCAAATAGAAATAAAGCTGGATTAGACGGGAGGACTTTTTCTCCCCTCTCTCTAATCCTCCATATTCCACCCCTTTTGGATTTTCTTACTGAACTTCAATGTGTGCACCTGGAGTCAAATGAAAGATGAGAGGTAGCATTTTACTTGAGGCATGCAGACAATAGAAGGCTCTGATTGTTCCTTATCCTCGTTTGTCTCAATGAGCGCTGCAGGCACGCAGATTAAGTTCAGTGTAACAGGCTGACGGCTTGATGAATGTCGTGCCAATTATCTTGTGGCAGAAGCACTCGGCTGTGAAATGATGCCCTCTGTTGCGAGTTCGGCTGCACGCTCTTTATTTAGCAGGGGTTCATGGGTAAAGCCAAAAGTAGTGAATGTGCAGACAGTCTGGCACAAGCAGACGTTGGACCTAAAGCAAGAACATTATTTTATTCTTATCCTAAACCTGTCGTGCAAATGTTCCAGGTCAGATTTATCGCTTGATTGAACTTGTTGAACTGAAAAAACAGACAAATTTAGCATTGTCGGGAATGGTATTATGAGACCCAAAAAACACAGCTGTCAACATCATGTTATTGCAGTGCTATAAAAGAAATAAAATGGTCAAACGCGAAGTGGAGCATACATGACTAAAATGGAAAAGGGTGAAAGGACGGATGAGTGCACTTTTATTTTAATGCATTTTGCTTGAAAATCATTCCAATTAAGGTATATAACTAATACTGTCAAACAAGTGTATGTATGATTTGTGAATGTTGTTCAGACTAAAGTAAAAATAATTCTAAGCATGAAGTAAAATTGTTGAATGCAACAAGTTCTCTTAAATCTCATTCACACTTCATGCATCTGAGGCAGATCCCATTTTAAAAAAGCTCAGTGTAAATGTGTTCTAGCCGGGCGTTGTACAGTAAAAGGTGTAGCGTCACAAGTGTGGCGACGTCAGTAAAAGCTCTGTGGTGCGTCCACTGTGATAATGGCATCGGAAATTAGACTGAAATTAGCTGTTGTGACTGCAGTTCCAGCGATTTCAACATATCATACAGATGATGTACTGAGTGTTTAGTTTATCCTGATTAGTTTGACTGGTGAGTGATCATTAATAGCTAGCTAGCTGTGGTAGTTGCTGTAATTAACACACTAAAATTATTAGCTAGCTGGCTGTGTTAGCTGTGCTAGTTGTGTAGCTGAGGGGCTGTAACTAAGACATTAGCTAGCTAGCTGTGTTAATTGCTGTAACAAAAACACTTATTAGATAGCTAGCTGTCCTAGTTGCTGTAACAAAGCACTCTAATTATTAGCTAGCTAGCTAGTTGTGTTAGCTGGGTAGCTGTGTTGTTGTAACAAAAACATTAGCTAGCTGTGTTAGCTGCTGTAAAAAAAACAACAGACAAAAATTATTAGCAAGCTAGCTCGCTTTGTTAGCTGTGTATCTATGTTGCTGTGAAAAAGACATTAGCTAGCTGTCCTGCTTAGTGTAACAAAAACTAGTGCTGTCAGGCGATTAAAAAATTGGAGAGATTAATTAATTATGATCTGTAATTAATTAATCTAATTAATCTCTTTTTTAATCTCAACTAAAAATTGCTGAGAAAAGCCCTCAACTTGAGGTATTTTCATTTAAATTCATTACAT
>JAJHUR010100960.1:4984-20330 GCA_027495735.1 Lutjanus campechanus | reverse complement strand
GCTCCCTCCTCCCTCTGTATCTCCTCGTCATTTCATCAGAATAGACCGCGATGAAAACAGCGACAGAAGTAACATTGTACCACGTCGCACCACCAAACTTTCATAATGTGCAAATGTGGAACAAGTTTGGAGTTTTTCAGGAAAGCTGAGAAACACTGCTGCAAATCATTTATGTAAAACGTGTCTGACAGCAGAGTACAGAGACACAAGTCTGACCCACAGAGACGTCATGTGACTGTGAGAGCAGGTAACACGGAGCATCACTGTTCAAACACACTGATCAAAACCACAGCACTCTTCATATGAAACGGAGCAGCTGATCATCTTACTGCAAAAATACTAATATTTTGAAGTTTTGTTTTTAAGTTTGTTCACAGACACGACTTTGTCTGTTTTAATTTTTTAATACAAAATTGTTGCACAATTGAATGTCTACTGGCCATGTCTTTTTCCTTGATTTTTGCTATTAGAGCTTATTATAATTGTGATAAAAATCAATATTAATCAAATGCAGAGGCAATTATGTGAATAGATACAACTGTATTGTCTTACATTTACAACTGGCCCTCTGAGTGCAAACCTAACACTGATGTGGCCCAAGATGAATTTGAGTTTGACACCCCTGATCTAGACTATCAATAAGTCAAGCAGTCCCACTTCAAATAATCCAAAGTAGTCCTGAAGTGTGGCTTATCACAGATTCTCTTTGCATTCTTGTAATTTGGTTACATACATGCTTTGCAGGTGGCAGTTTTCTAACCCTCAGTGAAGCATTCTTTTTTCTTCTGAAGTATTTTTTCTAGCATTTTTGCTTTTATTTTATAGAAAAGTAGAGAGGTGACAGGAAATGAGAGGAGCGAGAGAAGGAATGACCTGCAGCAATTTAATTAAATTGTTGTGGAAAGATCTCACATGAATTCATCTAAAAGGAACATAAAAGAATGAAATGTTAAAGAGCAACCTTGCAAAATACATTTACAAATCTACACATCTGACAAGATAGGACATTTCTTCCTTATCTTTATTTTTAATTGCATGGATCTGTGCTACTATTATTGAAGCACTGGCTGCATACAGGAGCTGTTGAGGCCTCTTCACACTGTGCAGCAACACTGTAGAAGTTCAGGACCAAAATCCCACTGTTGTGACCCATGTTTACAAACCAGCCATTTAGAATACAATATATAATGACAGATTCTAAAAACACATTTACTTTGCTAAATCAGCATGTCTTGTTACCATATTTTTTCCTGGCCACGACCAACTTCACTTCCACTTCGTCTTGTGAGGTTTTTCAGTGCACAGTAATAAGAACTTCATTTATAGCACACTCTTTGAAAATAAAGTTACAACATGCTTTACACTAAAAACAAGCAATAAAAGTAAGTAAAATCTACAACATGAGAGATGAAACAAGTTAAATTTAAACAGCTACACAAAAGCCATCAGTGAAGAAAAGCTATACGATAAAAGTAAGTTTTAGTGAGAGATTTAAAAGATGACATTGGCCAGGTGTTGATGAAATGCCTCTTAAATTTTTGTTTCTATTTACATTGTTGTTCTATGATTCACTGAGCATTCATTGCATCTGACATGCCTCAACACTAAAATCCTACAGCTTTTTAATAGACCCATCTTGTCCAGTGTGACCTGCAGTGAACTTCTGCCTCTCCTCACCTGTTCACATCTCTGAGCAGGTAGAGCCAACTCCTTTTTTGTAGGGCTGCACAATCGCAATCGCAGTTGCCATAAAATCACAATATGGTCAAATGCTATATCAAAATCACATAAACAAATCACAAATTTTTGAAAAAGTAAAAATGTATGAGAAAACAGCATTATGTAGGGCTGCAATGATGACCTGGCCTAAAAATCTTTTTCTCCAGATGAAAGAAAACATTTTGTTTGTTTTGTACAGACCTCAATAGTTTTTTTCCCCAGTGAACAGAAAAATTGTAATGGAAAACTGATCATTTTCACTAATGGTATGGGATATCACAATAGCAATTTCAGGCAAAATAATCACAATATGACTTTTTTTTTTTTTTTACCAAATTGTGTAACCCTACTTTTTTGTTTGTTGTTTAAAAATTGGTATGTTACCTGACTGGGTGAACAGGACAGGTGCCTCAGTGTGTAGGACAGGACTATCATAAAGGAAAGGAGATGCAGCCATCCTGCAACTGCTCAACACCAGCACATTTGAAAAAGAGCTGAAACGTGTAGTAAATTAATCAATTAGTCTTTAAACAAAAACACCAAAAACCCACTGAAACAGTGATTGACATTTTTTACAATTTTCTGACATTTTATAGACCAAACAACAAGACTGATAGATTAATTGAGAAAATAATCTCCAGATTAACCGAGAATAAAAATAATAGTCAAAAATCAAACCCTACAATTCACATGTTATGTACAGTAGTGTCTTGACAACCCAGGTTTTCTTAGCACCATGTTTGTCTTTTTATAACTTCTTACCCTTTCTCTTTCACTTCCTTTATTGGTCTAATTATATTTTCCATGGAGGTCAGGGACAAGTGGTCTGAAAGGAGACAGGATGTACTTTAACTGTTTTTTGACTTCTTAAACCCAGACATTGCAAATGCAGTGAAAACAGTCTTTATCCATCATCTTTGTATTTTGAGAAATGGTGAGAAAAAAGATTGAACGTGTCAGCCAAAATCTTCTTTATTTTGCACATGAACATAAACACACACACAGTGAGAGCTCTGACTCTGCCTGCTGAATGGCATATGGGTGTTGTTAAACTGGAGGCTGTGCCTTGCCAAGCCCCTGCTGCCGCCCTCTGCGAGTGGGTTAACTGACAGGGACACTGGGATCGGATTGGGCGAGAGAGCATGTGGGAAGGAGAGGGACAGATCGAGTCGGAGGATGTTGGCGGCTCATGACCAGCCCTGTGTCACATGGCTGTTGCCATGACGATGCAGCAGCTGAGTTAGTAATGCAGGGTTATTTTTCCTGCTCGTCTAGCGCGCACAGACTGCAGCCGCCCGTGCCTCTGACACAGCAGAGTTTGCTCTGGTTGGCGTCAGATTATTTTATCCTCTTCTTTATATAGTTAAAGAAATTGATATTTTACTATTTTATAATGGTAACATTAATGGTGATGGCCTTTCTTAGAGTGTGAAGAGTGCTTTGAAGGAAAGCATTGAGAATAAAACAAAAAATATAGTGTTAGGGCTGCAACTAATGGTTCATTTCTTTGTCCATTAATCTGCTGATTATTTCCTTGACTCATTGATTAGTTGTTTGGTCTATAAAATATCAGAAAATGTTAATCAATGTTTCCCAAAGTCAAAAATGATGCCCTCAAATTGATTTGATCATAACCCAAAGATATTCAGTTTACTGTCATAACCCTTAAAGTGAAACCACGTGACTTTCCCATGTTTTCCACATGCAATCACATGTAGGAAACATGTTGCCACATGTGGCATGTTTCACATGGGAATATAGACATTACACATCCAAAACCACATTTTCTATGTGCAAAGAACAAGTTTAACATGTGAAAAACACATTACACACATTTCACATGTGATTTTGCACATTCAACTCATGAAATTCATGTGTTTTTTCCGTAAGGGAAAAGAGTAAAGAAACAAGACAAAATTAGCATTTAATAAACTGGAATCAGATCATTTGACTTTTTCATAAATAATGACGCCAACTGATTATTTGATTATCAAAATGTTTGCATTTTAGTAATCAATTTATAATCAATTAATTGTTGCAGCTCTAATAAGAATTGAAACAATCAATTAATCAGTAATCGACTAATTCTTAATTCTTATAATTTTTCTAACAAAAACGCCATAAAATCGAAACCTCCCAGTTCTCTCGTTATGAGAATTTGCAGCTTCTTGGTCTTACATTACAGTAAATTTAATGTTACTGGATTTTGGATTGTTGACCAAACTACATAAATCTATGACAAAAATATTCATAGGTTGCAACACTAATATGTATCAGCAGGGGAAAAAAGAGTATTTGTAGACAGGAACAACTTTGAATTAAAGTTAAAACTACAACAGTTGCGTAAAAGCAGGGATATAAAAGTTGATTGCTTCTCATCACACACCAGGGCCCCTCAAACACTGATCATTTTTGTTTGTTTTACAGCTAAAGCAACATAAAGTGTCCTTTAGATAGCTCACATTAATCTTAGAGTTCCCGCATGCCTGAATAAATATTCAAAAATAGAATATATTTTCAGTCTTATACTCAAGGATGACTGCTTCCTCAGTGGCAAAAGATATTATTGCTTTACAATTAAGACATTTTATATGTAGTATATAGTATATATAGTGTACTGTAGAATACAGCTGATACGATTGGCCAATTTTCTTACACTTGATTTGTTAATTAAGTGTCAGAAAATTAATAATTTTTTTAAGAAAAAGTGCCAAAATTTCATTTGATGAGACTGTTGAACTGTTGGACAAACCTAAGGGTGCAACTAGCGATTATTCTATTTAACATTTTCAAGATCAATCGATTAATTGTTAGGTCTATAAAACAACAGACATTTTAGGAAGTTATGAAAGATAATCATCACAGTTTCCCAGAGCCAGTGTGTTGTCTGTAAGTTCCTTTGCAGCAGCAAATGTTTGAAGTTGATGATCAAAATAATTGGCAACAAATTTTCTTTTAATTGACTAATTGATTAAGTGACAAATTGTTGCAACTCTAAACAAAATCAGATATTTGATTATGTCTCCTTGAGCACTAGGATATTAGGATTATTACTATTTTCTGATATTTAATAGACCAAACTAATAATCAGTAAATCAGGAAAATAATTGCAATAATTTATTACCACTGAAAATAAGCATTAGTAATGATTTCCAGCAATCCCCACAATCCAAGTTTGTCTGGGGATAAATGCATCAGCTCAATGTCCTGAGTGACTGATTTGCAACAGTAGCCTGTCCTGATAGAGAACACACTGTACGTAGTTAGAAGATAATCTGAACACATTACCCTTTCAGACTCAGACAGAGTGTGTCTTTGTTTTCCAGTATGCAAACTCGGGTGTCTGTGTGTGTCTTCTGTTGTCGTGAACATTTCTGCTGGTTGTAAGTGTAGAACTGCTGATTTGATAACATCTGCGGTCAGATTCCTCTGTCAAAGCACTTGTCATTGAGACTTGAATGCCACAGTACGCTTCATTGTGAAAAGGGATTATGGGCTAACAATCACCACACACTCTCATAGGGACACACACCACCAGGGCAGATTTTGATCTAGGCCACGCTGTCAGACTAATGACACCCTGAAATATAAAATGACCCGCTACAATTTGGTCATGGCACCGACTTCAACACCCTTAAAAACACTGGGTAATTGAGACTTTGACACTGTGCTGAGCAGGGCTGAGTTCAGTAAAGTTAAAGTAGTAACTTAGTCTAGTAAAGCATCTCAATCTGATTGATTTTTTTCCATTTGACACGATGCTAAAGGAGCATTTTGTTTTCACTAAAACCATGAAAGAATACAAAATATTTCCAAATTAGATAATTAGTTTCCAAGTTTCATTTGGCTGAATTCACTTTATTTTTCGCTTTTACTTCTAACACAGTTGACCTATTGTTCCTTTATGTTCTTTGTAAAAATCAAATCACGAATGTACGCAAATGGTTGGTTTGAATTAAAGGCCGTTTTGTATGAAGTCTCCAAACTTACAAAACAACTAAGCCATTGGCTTCTTCAGACAAAGGAAATATCATTCACTCATTAAATAATTTCTTTGTTTTTTTTGAATAGACTTCAATCAAACAGGAGCCTGCTGGGCATCCGCTAACTAATATTCATAAAGCACCAAAATCAGATATTATGCAGATATTTAGCATTTTTTCTCTCTCTGGAGAAGCAGTCTTTGTCCTGGAAGACAGTCTGATATCTTTGAATTTATTTCCAATTCCATGCTGCTTGCATTAAAACTGCAACACTTGAACGATTATTTTTATAGTTGATTGAGCTGTTGTTTATTTCCTCAATTAATTGATTAGTTGTTGATGTCAGAAAATTGTGGATAATGTTGATCAGAGTTTCTCAAAGTTCAAGATGACGTTTTCAAATGTCTAGTTTTGTCCACAAGTGAAAGATGTTCAGTTCACTGTCACAGAGGAGTAAAGAAACCAGAAAATATTCACAATTAAGAAGGTGAAATCAGAGAATTTGCACATTTTTTTCTTACAAAATGACACAAACTATAAATTTAGCTATCAGAATAGCTGCCATTTAATCTATTAGTTGATTAATAACCGATGAATTAATTAATCGTTGCAGCTCTAGTTTGCATCACATCCTTAAATGTGACAAATATGAAACAAAATGCAGTTGTGAAGGATTTGAACTAAGCTACAGGTTACTTCATCATCTACTGATGAAAAGTCTTGAGCCTTTTCTCAGCCAAAATTTGAAGCACATCCACTCTGTGGTGTTTCCTCACTGTGTGGAAGACGGTCCTGGATGCTATCAGAGTTAACGTAAGCAGCTCTGTTCTGCTCTTTATTGGATTTAGGGACGTTTACATTCCAGCAACCTCAGCTAAACTTGTTACCCAGGACAGTGTTACATTCGCCATACACACCAGTTACTTCTCATAAATACTTTTTCTCTTGTAACATTAAAATTGAAAACAAACTGTTTCACAATTCAAACTATTAAGTATAAATCTAACCTCTGTCCTGCTTGTTCAAGTATTTAAGCTAAGCGGCCAAACGGGATTATGCTAGAGTGAAACATCTTACATTCTTTGTTATCACTGTTTACTACCATAATACAAGAACTAACTAGCTGTACACTGCAATACAAGAACAATCCTGTCTTCTACATGAATAATGGTACTGGTGAGGAAACTGACTTTTTGCCTGGGACATGCAGCTTTAGCCTCAGTCTTTTAGCACAATGTTTAGCATATCTCAAAGTCCAGTGTGTAAGGTTTATGGGGATTTATTGTCAGAAAATGCTAAGTATGTTTTCGTTAGTGTATAGTCACCTAGAAATAAGAACTGTAGTGTTTTTGTTACCTTAGAATCAGCTGTGTATATCTGCAGAGGGAGCAGGTCCTCGTCTGTTGAGGCCGCCATGTTGCCAGTCAAGTCAACCAACTCATGGAGCAACTGCCATTAAAATCAGATTCATGTTCATTGCAAAGTAGGATTTCGCATAAAAGGAATTTGCCTTGGTATATTTTTGCATAACAATAAGCATAGTACTTTGCATACTCATTTTTCTTAGTATCGGTACTCTGGTACCAGCTGCACATTCTTGCTTTCTCCTCTTTTCCACAGCAAGTTAACACACACTGCTGCAGTGTTCATCAATTCTCGCCTCCTCTCATGTATCCACGGTGCTGTCTTCTTGTTGTCACTCATCACATTTGCTCTGGTTGAAAATTCATTATCATGTTATGGCTTTGTTGTAGTTATTTTTTTAATAAACATCTAAAATTATATGCCCCCAATATTCAGTCAGTTATTTCCCCGTGGTATTGAAAATGTTGTGGAATATGGATATTTTTCTAAATGAGAAATTCCAGTATCATGACAACACTAATCACAAAGGAGATTAACAATTGTTAAGATATTTCAATAAACAACAATGCCAGCCTGCTGGTGGCACCAGCATAGAAGAAAAGTCAGGGGATCACCAGGGTCAGTTGGATTCATCCCCTGAGCATGATGAATGTTGTGAAATGCCATTAAATTTCATGCAAAATCAACCTATAATTGATGGACCAAAATGGTGGCTACCTGGAGCCTTGCTATTATAGAACAAAGTGATGCAGGTAGTCAGTGACATCTATAATTGCTGTACCGTGCTGACACCCGTATCTGAAACAGGTATCAAAATGCAAAATCCAAAATGCAAAGCATAATCACTTCTGTCATACATCTTTGTCATTCTAGACAAGCAGCTTCAGTCATGCTGCATTTAGGCAGTCTATAAACCAATAAAGTAAGATTATATTTTGGCTCTTAAATCTGGAAACAGGTAGCCATATAATCTCCTGACTGTATTTAGTTGACTAAACAACAAAAAGGCTCTTCTACAGGGCAACGAGCTGCTGCTGGAGTTGAGTTTCTCATCCAGCAATCCACCAAAAAAGAATACTAAGACAGAAGCCCTGAGTGGTTTCTTTTCATCATCAGTAACCCAACAACAAATCAGACTCTTTAGCTTGACACTGGACTCACTTAACGCAGACTTGATCCTAGGATGTCCATCTGCCAGTCTTCCAGGGAGAGTAGATTTAATTGCTTGGCTGAGAGCGGAGTGTCCCAGGTCTCCTCTGGGACGCAGCGATTGTTCCCCTCTCTGGGAACTTCTCATCATGTCTCAGTGTGTTAATTAATTCGGCAGAGTGGAGACCCTGCAGATGTTATTTAAAGATAGACACACTTAATCAGGAAGACGGTGGTAATGTGAGGGTGTGTATGAGGGATTCACACCAGCTCAATCAGGCTGGCAGCTCAACAGTGGAGATGGTGAGAATATACTCTGCTGTATACACCACACCGGTGAGTAAATTGATATTGAGAAAGGACAAGAGAGGGTGAAAAGTTTTGAGCTGTAACTGTGTAACTACTTTTGTCTTTGCCGTGGAGGTTTGTGCGTGTCGCCGATCACCATGAAGACATTTTACTTCCTGTGACATGATTTGCGTACAGCAAATCTTCCGTGTTATCTATCAGGACACGTTCAGAACAAGATATTATGTAAAACTAGCAGGGTTCCAGACAGGAGAGTCTGGAAGGTTGGCTCAAAAACTAACTGTTCACTAACTCTTGGTGACTGTTTCTAAGCTTCCTGTTCTCACACAGCACATATGCACCTGCTGAAAATCACAGTAATTTTTTGAAACAATGCGTTCTTGATTTCACACAGAAGAAAACAAAGGCAGGCTTTCATTTTTGGTCAGTGGCTGCCATCACTGCCAGGTCTGGCAAGAAGGTGGCTACAATATTTATTTCAACCAAACCAGGCTGCACTTGTTGGAACAGTGGAAAGACTATCAAAGACGGTTTTGGTGACTTTTACATCGTTTTCTTGTCGAGTTTGAAAGAAGTGTGTTAAAGCAATTAAGCGCATCTTAGGTGTAAAAGGTGTAGAGTTGTGTTTTTCAGTTTCATGAGGAAAAAAGATGTAAGAATGTTTCCTTTCATGAGACTTAGTGACTTTATTTTGTTTACTGGATGTAGAGACCGCCTGTAGAGTACATGCTCGTTTATCACATTGGTTTATCACCAAATACCTGCAAACCTAATGACATTCCCATCAACCTCAGCTTTACTTTGTGTTTAGTGCTAATTAGCAAATATTAGCGTGCTAACATGCTTAACTAAGATGCTGGACATGGTAAACATTCCAGCTAAACATCATTATGTTAGCATTAGTACCACTTTGCAGCTTCACAGGCCTGCTGGCATGGCTGTGGACTCCTGGTCTTGATTTTTCTTTTTTACAATAGGCCTTTGTTTTGCAGAAAAGATATTTTGACATCTCACAGAAGGAAAAACGCAGGTGTGATTAATCAAATTCATGATGACTGAATACCATTTAGCTGCTTCAAGTTTCATGGTCATGGTATTGTTCCTGTTGGCTCACTGTCACGCTGTCAGCCCTCATGGGGACACTTGAACACAACAGAGCCATTGTTAATGTGATTAGTAACACCTGTGCTTTTCCTTCTATGACAAGTCCAGATGTTTCCAGAAAAAAAGGACCATCGCTTTGCTGTGATGGTGAAATTTGGATCTAGTGAAATAGCGGTGTAAAAACTTCAGGGTTAATTCGCTTTTTCAAAAATGTTTTTGCAGCCCAGTTGTTGCTTGAATTGTGTTTGAACAAGAGTTTTTGAAGGTGTAGCACACTTTTGAGCATGCAGAAGTCATGATCAGGACACTGTTTGCAGACTCTTTTCTACATATACGTCTGCACAGAAACAGGTTTCCATGCAGAAACAACAGAATATCGAAATGAAAATGAGGATTCATTTGAAACTCTAGAATATAAACGTATACATGCAGACTGTTTTACACATTCATCTTCGAAATAGAAATATTTAATGTGTCTAGACGTAGAGAATCTTTCTTACTGTTAATTTTTGATAGTGTTTGTTCTTTTCAGTTGATTTTTAATATCGATATACAGTAAATGCTAGATTTTTCTGCTTATCATTTAAATACTCCATTAATATTAAAATTCCATTAATTTGAAAATAAGACACAAATAATTGCAGCCTTTAAAGGCTCAATTTTATCTCATCCTTTTATATTTTTTACAATCTGTCTTTCTTTTGAGCTGAATTAAATGATTTCAAGCAGTCCCACGCTTTGATATTTTGAAGGAAAAATGACAAATTGGGACATTTCCAAACAGAGTCTGTACATCCCAGACAAAAAATCTGCTCTTAGCTTTTTTTGTGGATTTCCACGAGCGTCCAGACCAGTTACAACCAGACAGTTATGGCTTGTTTTTCTTTTAATCTGAGACCCTGGGCGCTTTCCATAGAAATGTTTGGAAGCCATCCAGTGCCTGCTGAGCTCTGTATGTCGGCACAGGTGCTTCCAGGTCACCTTTGGCATCGTAGCCTCACTTCACTGTTTCTACGTCAGCATTCGCCCTGCTGCTCAGCTCTGCCCTGCAAACACTCACACCAGAGGCCTCAAGTATAACAACCTGCTGCTTTTTACCAGCCAGATCAAAATCAAACACCAGCAGTTTTTCCCCAGCTGGACCTGCCAAACAAATATGGAAGCGTACCAACTCGCTCCACGGTATTGATCTGACCCCACATGATCTTGTCAATCAATCGAACTGTTGTTTTGAATGAGTCTAATCTCCGCTTAGTTATGCAAGTTGCTCTGGAGCTGCACCAGTATTGAAGAGAGGCACGTAGAGGCTTTAACTTGTGTCAACCTCCACACCTTTCCCGCTGTCATTCAGCTGTCTTGGGGCTGTCTGTCATTTCTCTAACAGTACAGCTGCTGTGCTCGTAGGGAGATGATGGTTGTCCGTGTCTGTGTGGGCTCGGCTGCATTGTTCAGCTCTGTTATTTTTGAAAGTTGAAGCAAATTAGCATATCTGCCCTTTCTTTTGCTGCTTTTAGAAAATGCATAATTCCTGCTTGATTCTTATCTCAGCCGCCCACACACGAGGCAGTAGGCTTCAAGAAGGAGGCTCTGTCTCATTCCTCTCCTTCTCCTACATCCAGGTTATATTCGGCATTTCTTATTCAATACTTTTTCTTGAACTTGAACTTCTGTGTTACTCCCTTATTAAATGCAGCAGTGTTCTTTCTTAAGCATACATTATATTGTGTGTTATCTTGTTATTACAGAAGAAACACCAAAACTAGTGTCAGTGAGGTACTCAACATACTTATACAACTTAATTTAAGTTATCTCAGTCTTTATACAAAGGTTATATTAGTTTCCTTGGGATTTTCCTTGTGTTGTAGATTAAATCTGGGCACAGGTGCTACAGACTGGGTAATCATGCATGGGTAGTGGGGAGATCTGATGGTTTTTACTGCTTGCATGTCAGTCAGTTTTCACAGTCAACCCAGGATTTGAATTTTTTCATATTACACAGTATCTCTTCAGTAATGTCCAGCCACTGCACTCTTTGCACCATTGCCTTGTGATTAATCAGCCAATATTTGGGGGTTCTAGTGTAGCCAGAGGATATCTGGACCAAGACTTCCTCTGTGGGTCTGTTATTTTTTATAGTCTAATTAGCAACTTGAGACACGAGGTGTTTTATGTCCAGGAGACATTTCGGCTCTATAAACACCAGTGCTGCTTCAATGGACCATGTCATTATCCATCACAATGGCTGACAGCCATCAACAACTGAGCCCTTTCCCATCATAACATCACGTTTTAAAAGCCTTCTGTATTTGAGGTAGTGTGTTACCTTAAAGTTGCCAGAGTTTTATTTTTGACAAGCTGTAGCTGCTGTTCATTGCACTATGTCTCCATGTTGTGTTTATTATTTTATTTTTAAACAAAACTAAGTTATGGACATGTGGTGCCGAGATGAAGACCCTTTTAACAATGATGTTATCGTCCAGCGCAATGTTTCACTGTGGATGTCATCATATGCCAATTCGGTAGACATCGCCCGACCCTAATAAACACACACATGTGCATTTACATGAAAATATATATTTTTTTTATAGAGACGACTTTGTGATTGCCTTCATGGTCGCTGTTAATTGAACATAAACAAGATAGTGATCCTCATGTTGTATATTTTCCCGTGTCATGTTACATAAACACAGCACAACACGTCTTCTCCAATTCAAACCATCACCATCACTAGTATCACTTTCAGCTCTACCGCATACATCATCCCAGTCCACTCCCCTTTTCTGACACTGATGCAGCAGTTTTGTGGCAGAGTAAATATCATTTAGGTCGTCTCAATCCTGGTATTATGATTGTTTGTATGAAACTGTTTTGTCAAGCTTCCCTAAAGCTTTATTTTGAACATAAATCATTTTTAATAACTCTGGCTTCCTCACCCGCTGACTGCAAAGGTTCATTAACTCCAAGTAATGAAGTGATCATGACATTGTTTATTTGTGTTTTTCGAACACGGCTGAAAGTAAGTCTACACTGAGGAGCAAATTTTAATATTTGCAGATTTATTTGATTTGATGGATGCAAAGAGATTTGAATATGTTTTACTATCTGCTTTTTGGTGCCACATGTGAAGAGAAGACTGCGAGCATATGTGTAACACTTTTACATTGTTCATTTGTACATTAACATGCTTTTTCTCAACGTGAATGTTTTTTCCCTCGTCCAGTCACTGGTGGTACAGAAACACGGCAGACCAGTGAATTATGGATGTGCAGGGATCTACAAAGCCATTTCTCTTACCTTCCTCTGAATAATCACGTTCCTCAATACTTCCACTTTCTGTCTTTGGGAGGACAGTGTTAGATATTGAACGTGCAGATTTATTCTCACATTTGCTTTTGTGTCTTTTAGCCAGGAATGGTTATGTCAGTAGGTTGCTCGGTGGGTCCGCCACTTTGGTCCCTACAACTGTTTGATGGATTGCCATGAAATTTTTATTTAGACGTCAGAGATGAAGCCTGCTGACTTTGTGATTTTCTGAGCAAGCAAGTAAGCAAGTCAAAGATTTCGCTAACTCAGTGAAAGATCCCAACATCTGCTCAATCGATGGGCATTAAGTATGTGCAGACGTTCACGGTTTCCAAACGATGAATCGTAATGACTTTGGTGATCTCCAGACATCACCAGGAGTTTGACGTTTTAGTTTTTTTTACTGAAACCTCAAGATGATGTCCTCAAATGTCTTGTTTTATCCACAATCCAAAGATATTCAGTTCAGTGTCGGACGAGAGTAATGAAACCAGAGAATATTCACATTTAAAAAGCAGAAACCAGAGAACTTAGATATTCCTTTAATTAAAAAATGATTAATTGTTTTATTAATCCTGTCAATCTGACAATCTTGAAAAATACGTCTGTGTGCTCCACATGTTTGGACCTACTTTTCAAGTCTTTCCTGTAACGATTGTTTTTATTATCAGTCAACCTATTAATCACTTTCTCCACTAGCTGGTGATTAATTTTATAATCGATTAAATTGTTGCAGCTCCAGTGAAATCCATGCTTCCCTCAGGATGAATCCTACTTTAGTGCCATTATCAGGTCACCAGTAAATTTGTTCTGTGCTTTGGTTTATGATGACGTACCTGCAAAACTAATAACCTCCCATCATCCTCAGCTGTGCTAAGTGTTTAGCAAATATTAGCTTGCTAACATGCTAAACTAAGATGATAAACATGTAAAAAAAGCCGCTGGATGGCTGTAAATGTTTTTTGGTCTTTTGGCATCTGTCTATGTTGACTCAAACACAGTCGTTTTCTGAATTGTCGATGTGGCTGCAGTGGTGACCAAAACTTAAGTGTTTGTCACATACAAACTGTAATTGTCTGTTGTGTTTGCTATTTTGGTGAAACCAAATCCTGTTTTTCCTCCGCGTCGGACAGTACTCAGTTACACACCACGTATTTAAGGGAACAAAACCTCAGAGTTAAGGCCTTTTAACCAGATACTGATTGCTTTTTCTCTCCTTCCTTTCCCTGCACAGAGAGCAGCCCATCTTCAGTACGCGGGCCCACGTCTTCCAGATCGACCCAAACACGAAGAAGAACTGGGTTCCCACCAGTAAACATGCTGTCACAGTCTCCTACTTCTTTGACAGTACCAGGAATGTATATCGAATCATCAGTCTGGATGGATCTAAGGTGTGTATTCTGTATATAACATTCAATGTGGTGTTGTTTTTTCCATTAATGGAGCCCCAGATCAGCTTTTCCAATGCCATCAATGCAGCCTGTACATATTGTACTATAACAGTATTTAGTATGTTCAATTCCATCAAACACTCATGAAACCCCAGACCCATGAAAGATCACATGAGAGTGAACTAGAGTTTTACAGATCAAGGATTCCCTTCTAGACGTAACTGAGAGAGAGGAGCACAACTCCAAAATTAGACAATCAACTTGTTTTTCTATCAGTTTTCCCCTTCGTATCAAAAATAATATTGGATATCAATATTTTTCAAGGATTTGTATTGAAGTTAGAAATTCCAGTATTGTGACAACACTGCTTTAAATATTGTAATTTAAAAAAAAAGTTTCTCTCTTTTTGGGGGCTTCAAAGCTTCAGTGAGAACTACCTGTGAAGGCTTCAATCACGGTCTACTCCATCCCTGCCTCAAAAGTCAACTTGAAGAGCGAGCGTTGTAGGGCGAATTAAGCTTGTTCTCGTCACAGCGCCGCATTCTCAGGACTACATTTGTATGCGGAGAAGAAATTTTTCTTTGTGTGGATGCTTTTCCACTCGCGGATACTGTTCTGTGTGCTTGTATCACATGTACACACCTGGTTTTTGTGTGTGGTTTTAAAGGACTAATTAAACACCATAGAGGAGCTCCATTTCTCACTCTTTACCAGCCTCTTTTTTTTTGGAGCAGCCAACGCAATATCTCCTCTTCAGAAAAAAAAACCCTGCAGCAATCAAATACTGATTTGGACGTTGATTACCATGGTAATGGTAGAAGTTTTGAAACTTGGAAGCATTCGGGTCAGCCCTAAATATATCCCACCTCTCCTGTCAGCTTGTCTGACTTGTTTGCCTCGGCCTGTCCTCTGTGCTGAGGCAGTGAAGGGGCGGTCGGGCCTGTCATATCTATGTGGCAGTGATTATTTTAGTCTTGCGAGAGGTGCAGGGGTGGAGTTAGCATAGTTATGTAAGAGCCTCTC
>JAJHUR010100959.1:0-23329 GCA_027495735.1 Lutjanus campechanus | reverse complement strand
TGTTACCCCCATAATGCCAAACTCAAGGCTTCAAAACAGTAGTGCACAAACCAGTGAAGGGGGTGAGTCATCTGGTTGGCTCTGTCCACTTATTCTATTGTCTATGCCACTAACACAACAACAACCAGAATAAATAAATCTTTTTACCAATCTGTCTGGTCAGGAACAGAAAAAACACTGTCACCTTCTGCAGGAGCCCCTGTGATCTCAAATCAGTTATTCTACTGTACAAATCACACAATGTTGACAAAACTAACCATCTCTATTTGGTGCATGGCTGGCCCACCTACAGACTCTCCTCATTACATTCCAGCCCCTTCAGACATGAAAACAAAGGGCAAGCATGAAGCAGACTCACGTTTTAGACACACTGTACAACCATTTCTTGCAGGCAGCTGCACAAAAAACACTGCATTGCTTAACTAAACTTTCAGTCAAAGATAAAGACTCAGATAGTATCACTATGCCAATGGACAAAATCTAAATTTAAGGTATAAAAAAATCTAAATTAAGTATTTTTTGTCACGTATGAACACTTATACTCTACACAACATGTTAGTACTGAAGCTGAATCGTCAGCTAGGCAATCTAGCTTACCAAGATTATTCAATTCATCTAGACTGCATTTCTAAAGTTCACATTTTATCATTTTATCTAAATTCTACTTTACACCCTGCTTTTGTTACTAGGCTTCAGGCTTAGCCAGAAAGTCTCTGGGCTTTAGCTTGAGGGCAGCTATGTCTTCAAGTAATGTTTATATAGAGCTAAACCTCTGATCAGTAGCCACAGCCAAACACATACAAAAAAGACTGACAGTGGACAATGACAAGAAAACACAACACCATGATTAAACATGCAAAACTAAAGACATAATTCAACATAAAAGACAAACAACAAGAAGTTGGAGGGTTACCTAAATTGGCTGTCATATTAGTGTGTGGGAAGACAGCGAATGTGTGGAGGTTAGAAAGGGAAATGGAAGAAGAGGATGATAAAAAAGAGTGCACTTGTTGTAACAAGGTGTTCATGCATGTGAGCGCTTCTTTCTTTTGGAGATAAATGGTGATGACAATGAAGATACTAATTGTATCTGTTCCAAGTGTACGATGAGGAGGAGGAAGCAGGATTTCAGAAGAAATGGATGTCTGAAAAATGGAGAACATGTTCCTGCTTTTAGCAACTCTGGTGTGTACAGGTTTTCTTGAACGGGTACCAATGTGTGATTTGTACCCCTGTAGGTGGGGCACGTCCTGAGAGGGGGAGGGGGGGGGGATTAAAGAGTACACCCAGAGCCAACCCACATCAGTGCCCCAATGTGGTGGCGATCACAAAACTCCAGAAGCTTCAGTCATGGAAAAGAAGGGAACCACACTCTCCTCCAACAGAGACATACTCTCATAAAAACACTTATATTCTTGGCCTACCTCGTTCCAGTGGACCAAAGTGCTCCGCGGCAGGTGAGGGGGGAGGAGAGGGAGGCAAATTCGTTGTGTCTTCAACTGCAAAGGGAGATAGAGGACGAGGAAGAAACATTACATTCTTAAAAATCACACACTGTAAAGGACTTTGAGCATCTATGGTCATTCATTTGTATAATATCAAGAGCTGTACAGGCAAGGGCCACGCCAACACCGAAGAAACTGTACTGTCATCAAAAGACAGTAATTTTAGAACATTTAGCTGAAGATGAATGAAGATAACTCAGCCTCTGCAACCTGAAACAAATTCAAACTTTGTTTGTGTTTTTATATTAAGGTCACGCATAATCCATTCATTTTTTCCTCCTGTAAAACAAAGTTTGAGACGTGGTTATGTAAGACAGAACTAATCAATTTCAACCAATAATATGACATCCAGCGGGCAATGAAACTGGGCTCAGCAGCCTCCCACTGAACACAGATGGACTGGGACAGAACACAGCCTCCAAGACTGACAAGGGTAATACAGAGGTAATTTGCATAGTTTCCTGATGGAAAGATAGCTTTGCTTGTTGCTAAAGTAGCTAACTGCTAATTGCCGTTTGCCTAGTAAGCCATCAGCCAAATTAGCTGACTCAGCCCCGGGGTGCCAGGAGCCGAACCCGACAGGAAAACCACCTTTGTACTCTGCCTGTTGTCAAACCTCTGTCAGTCTCAGAGGTGGTGCTCCGTCTCTCCATGTTCACTGAGAGCTCCCAGTCCCTGAAGAGTCAACTGGTTAAATGGGACAGCAGTAGCTCAGTCCATAAGGACTTGGCTTGGGAACTGGAGGGTAGCCAATTTAAGTCAAGCTTGGACCAAAAAGTATGGAGTGGACTGGTAGCTGGGGAGGTGCAATTTGACCTCCTGGGCACTGTTGAGGTGCCCTAGAGCAAGACACCAAACCCCCTGTTGCCTGGGGCACCTGTTTCTGGGCAGCATCCATCACTCTACCTCCTCTAACATGCATGTGCATGTGTGTTTACAAGCCTTTGTGTGAGTTCTTCTTAATGGGCGGCTGTCTGTAGCTGTGTGGGTGTTGCAATAATACTCATTCAATGCTATTGACTGCTACAAGTCCTTCTCAAGTTGCCCGTTTTTACAGGAAACACACAACATGCAGAATGCTCTGCATTCTGTGTATTTTAAAAGGCTTGAAAATTTCTATAACATAGTCAGACTCATGATGTTCAGCTTAAAAAAGTATCAAGATTGATGCAGTAGATCCAGCAGAGGTGTTTTTTAATTCCATTTTTCCTTGTAAAAGCCTCTTTCCTACATTACCCCAGAAGAACCAACTCTTGTGTGAACACGTTTGCACTTGATTGACTGCACAACATATCCATAATGTGAAAAAAAGGGGAAAAAAATCCAATGTATCTCTATGTGCACTCTGTGCACATTGCTACTGGCACTGCCTGTGGGCACCTACGTCCTCTCAGACTTGAACTTTGCTTCATGGCACTTACTCATGTTGTTCTCTCCTGACTACATCCTTGCTCGTGTTGTATGAGGTCTCAGATCGCTTTGGATAAAAGTGCCTGCTGAATGAAATTGGAAATTGTAATACCCACTATGTAATGTACGCAGAGTTTCTGGTGTGTTATGCCAGTCGCAGCTAATGTAGCCTTGAGCAACTGGCCTCAAGCAGGGCTACAGAGGTCTGGTAAGCTGGAGGGAGACGTGGCTCACGTGTGTGCAATATTTTGTCCCATCATGTCCACTCTAGTTTGACTAGCTTCTTGACTAAACATTGAAAGTGAAATACTCAGAATGAATGAGTGATCCGGTTTCCGTGCAAAGTCTAAAAACAAGCAGGTTAGATAAATTGGTGACTCTTATTTGGATTAATTGCCTGCATTGTTGTTTGAAAGACTGGCCACCAATCTACCTATACCCTGCCCAAATGCAAGCTAGGATCGGCTCCAGCCTCCTGCAAGCACTGGATGGAAGAAAGAATGATTTCCACTGCAGTAATTGTAAAGGTGTGTGTGTAAGTGTGTGTGTGGGTGTGTGTGTGTGTGCCGTACCTGATGGCAGCCTTTGAGTCTCCTGCTCTCCCTTCAGTACCGCCACTGCCTCTGCTGTCACTTCCTGCACAATCCGCGCTGACACTTGCTCTGAGCACACCACAAACACACACAAGGTCAATCAATTTCAAGATTATTCTTAAAAAAAAACATTTAGAAGAAGTGGCTCAAGCTGGAGAGAAGGTTTAGGGAATTAATTTGGCTTAAATCTCAAGACTGTCTGGAAAAAAAAAAGGTGAAGCAAATCCCCAGCTGCTCCAGTACATCGGGGCACTGTGGATGCACTGGGCAGCTTCCAGGTTTCAATCTGTGAAATAACTGTGTGAGAATGTGTAGCAGGCTGCTGCTGAAGGACAGCACACAGCTCTGTCAACCTTCAGGGAAAATATTGATGAAATCTCATCCTCCATCCATTTTCTATTACTGTTTTTTTAATCATGTCATCAAAACCAGTGTGATGGAGCTGAAATTGTTTCCATAACTGCAGGGATGCTCGGGCTGCTGGTGAAGGCTGTGAGTGTCACCATGGAAACCCAGCATCCCTAAATAAGTGCAGACCTAAAAATTAGAGGAGTGCAGAAGAGGGTACAGTATGAGATGAAAGATGTCTAATTTATTTTTCATTTAATTTACAAGGACAAGGCGCTCTTTAATGCTTCTGAGAGTGCTGAATTTAGAACAAATAAAATGTAAACACTTTAAAGGAGCAATATGTAGCAACTGTGTATCCAACAATGAGTACTACAGCCCAAATAGTGAGTAGGAGCTACAGACTGTACATTAAATAGGCTGAAATCCTATTTAATATATGATCTATGATTGAGCATGTTGTTTCCCCCCGCCACCTCCTCCCCAGACTTGGGAAAGCCCAGGCAGGCTGCAGGAATGCTGCAGGAGTACAAGACAAGCGCAACACTGTAAACTGACAAAAACAAGCGATGACGAGTCCGACACTATAAGTTGATGAGCTGTTATACTATAACTGTCAGTTGTCTGTCAATGTAAAGCTAAGCCTGTTATCCTGAAAACAAAAGCGAACTGATCCAGTAACATACACACTGGAGTTGGAGTTCAGTGACTGCCTGCTAGATTCCATTAACATATTGCTCAATCTTACCATTATAAACATCTGCTCCTTCTAAAAGATTATTAATGATTTCTTCTGACTCATAAACAGACACTGACTCATTCGGCAAACATTCTGCATATATTTTAACTCTAATCAATGCGAAACAGGAAAACTACAACAGTCACTCTGGCCTGGAATAGAAATTTGAAAGGAGGACACCACAGTTGATGGGTTGTTGTCAGAGAAGCCAGTGTTTCAACTTAACATGTTTCTTCAATTTCTGATGGCATATCATGGTCACTTTAGGATTTATTACTGTAAATATGTTATAGATTTCTTCTTTAATCCATACTAAAATCATCTAATTAAGGGTTAAATCCAGTTGTATCCCTTTTGAATTTATCTGTTCCTTTATTTGACAATGACAATGCAGGGAGAGACCAAGGCTACCACATGCAAGAAAGATTCCTCAGCCCAAATCGCACCATGCAAGTTAGTGTAAGATAAAGTGGGCTGGTGGATATTTTCAGCTGTTTGAATGGCTGCACTGGACTGTGAATAACCAGACAGCAGCTGTTGAGCACAATTTCCCTCCTCCTTCTTCGTTTATCTGTTCCAGGTGGAGGATCTACGAATTTTGGAGGTGACACTGAAATGCAATTTCAGCTTGCAGGTAGTTAACCTTCAAAAAAATTCTAACCGAATCCAGTCTTTTGTGAGAAAGTTGAGGAAATATGAAATTTGGACTCCTCATGACAATTCAAGGGTCAACATTTAGAAAAAAGCTGCCAACAGTCTGGCTGTCTGACACTGGTGGGCAGCATGGGCTAAATGAGGACAGTACTGCAGGGCTCAAGCTCATAACTAGAAAGAGGAAACATCTGTGATAATAATGTATGAGTTTTTATGTAGAAATTGGGATTTTTCATTAGTTCTCCAAAATTGGGAACCGAACAGGTAGCGCTGCAATGATTAATTGATTAGCTGATCAAAAGAAAATCAGTTGCCAACTATTTTGATAAACGATTGATTGTTTCAGTAATTTTTTAACCAAAATGTTAAACATTTACTGGTTCCATGCTCTCATTTTTTCTTTATAATTTATGATAGTATATGAAAAGTCTTTGGGCTTTGGACTCTTAATGGGACAAGAGAGGCAATTTGAAGACATCACTTTGGGTTACGAACTGTCCAACACATTATTAAAACCTGGAAGGATAGTGGTCTTTGAGGAAGATGATGGTTTGGAGATCACTTAAACGTTTGGTTTAAGTGATCAAATTGTAAAAAAAATCAACAGTAAAACTAACGGCTATGTTTAATAATGAAAGTAAGACCATGTCCACACGCACAATGGGACAAGAACTCAAGGGATTGGGACTAAACAGCCGTGTAGCCTGAAGAAAACCATTTAGCAGTGAAGCCAATCGTAAAAAAAACTTTGCTAGGGAGCATAAAGATTGGACTCTGGATAAATGGAAAAAGGTCATGTGGTCTGATGAGTCCAGATTTACCCTGTTCCAGAGTGATGGGTGCATCAGGGTAAGAAGAGAGGTGGATGAAGTGATGCTCCCATCATGCCTAGTGTCTACTGTACAAGCCTGTGGGGGCAGTGTTATGATCTGGGGTTGCTTCAGTTGCTCAGGTCGAAGTTCAGAAACATTATGTGCCCAAAAAATGAGGTCAGCTCACTGCCTGAATATACTGAATGAGCAGGTTTTTCCATCAATGGATTTTTTTCCTCCCTGATGACACGGGCATATTCCAAGATGACAATGCCAGGATTCATCAGGCTCAAATTGTGAAAGAGTGGTTCAGGGAGCACGAGACATCATTTTCACACATGGATTGGCCGCCACAGAGTCCAGAGTCCTTAAACCCATTGAGAATCTTTGGGATGTGCTGGAGAAGACTTTACGCAGCGGTCCGACTCCCCCATCATCAATACAAGATCTTGGTGAAAAGTTAATGCAACTCTGAACAGAAATAAATGTTGTGACTCTGCATAAGCTTATTAAAATGATGTCATGGCGAATGTGTACCGTAATCAAAGCTAAAAGTGGTCCAACGAAATATCAGAGTGTGTGACTTTTTTGGGGGGCCAGACAGTATATATATAGTCTATGGCTGAGCACCATAGACTTATATATGTACTATAGATGCTGCATTGGGGGCTTCAGCTCCTTCCTGCGATATGTCACCATCATTTTTGTTAGGACAGGACCGGCCTGTGAAACTGTACGTTTTAACAGTGGAGCTGCATTTTTTCTGGATAAAAAGTACTATAACATTTACATTTCATGATATGTGTGGGGTAATCATTTTGCCTTTCCTACGTATATCATTAAACTTTAAGTAAATTGAAATTGGTTGAGAAATGTGAATGTTATAGTGCTTTTAATTTACAGGTATAGCTTCACAGGCCGGTCTTGACGTAATGAAATGATGGCAATGTTGATGTAAGATCCAGAGGCCAATGCAGCATCTACATATATATATATATCTGTGCTTAGCACCACCTCTAGATAGGCGACCGTCTGACCCCACTGAATACCTAGTGAATCACAGTAGGGAGTGCCTGCTCAACCAAGCAGCAAGCTGACCAACCAGAGCAGACTGGGATTTTCAGGAGTATGAAAAGAATAATGTGTTTTCTAAACATTAAAGCCTATAAACCTATTCTATTGGAATCCCTAAATGAAAGTAGAAACCTAAAAATGAGCATATGTCTCTTTTAAGCTTACATCTGTCCGCACGTCTGTATGTACAGTAACAAATGGTTATAATATTGCCTTGCATGCAGCAGTGGTGGGGGGTGGGGGGGTGGGGAGGGGACTGCAGAGTTCTAATCAAACCAGCCTTCATTTGCATAGTAACAGTGGTTATGTGGGATTGGGCGGCAGTGCGATGCTTTTACTGCTGCTGTTTCAGGACCTTTTTCTATCCAGCATCGCCCACACATCAACACAAACAAGCCGGCAGGCACACACACATGCAGTTACACACATACACACTTCTTCCGGGAACACTTAACACAACCCACTCACCAACTCAAAGCAGCCATTTCCCATTTTCAATAGCAAAGTGCAATAAACGTGTACCACCTATTCACTGCTTACAGGCAAAACCCTTTCTTCCAATATGGGGAAAATAGACATGCTGGGGTGCCAATGCCAAACGCAATTGTGACATCAAACAGCTAAAAACAACCCCTAAAGCTTAAATCTGGGGTTTCCTGCAGATGTATATGAATAGCTCTTTTTTTGTGAGATACCCCCTCCAAAATGAGTGCCTGAAGACTTTTATAAAATGTGAGTTCTCACCTGCAATCCATGGGTAAAACACAAGGCTTTGAGATCAGTTTCAAGTTCTTCTGTGATTCAGACAGAGTCCCAGACCCTGGGAATTTTTTTTAACTAGCATAAAACTAATGTGTGTAATGGTGTCCTTAAAAAAGCTTTCTCAAAGCAGAAGTAAAGACATGCAAAGATTTGTCTAAAACTAGCATAGTTTAGCAGAAGAAGAGCTAAATCATGTAGTTGAAACACATTACATGACATTGATAACTGGCTGCAGGTGAGGAAGGGAAGGGAAGTTTTAGAAATGGTGAACAAAGAAAGTTTCCCAGCCAGTTAACAATTAGGCACCTGAAGACAAAATGTTACAGAACATGTTGAAAATAACTAATTTTTCTTCTCGTGAGTTTTCTAAATAACACCTACAGCAGCTTTAGTGGCCACATGTCCACAGACAACTGTTTCTTGGGTAAGTTATAAGGATCACTTCTGAGTGCAAGTGTTTATTTTTTATTTAAAGGATCCCAATTAGCTGATACCATGGCAATCAGCTAGTCTCCTTGGGGTCCACATACTCCACATTACATGAATGTAGCATTAATTTGCATAAGAATTACATCAATATAATCAATACATGAAGCCAGTTAACACTGTACACATATTTAAGTAAAAAAAATAAAAAATAAAAATCAGTATTATAAATTATTTGACATTTTTACACAAAAAGAGAATTATGCAACTCATATGAAGCAAAACACAATATTGAAAAAAGCAGCACCTGAATAAACAGCAGTTCATAGCATGTAGTTGCTGTGTAATAAACAGTAGAATCATCAGCATACATTGTTATATTTGCATTTTTCCCAACAGAGGGCAAGTGATTAATAAAAAAATGAAAACAGGAGTGGCCCCAGACAACTTCCTTGAGGTATCCCACATACTAAACTACTATTATTTGAGAGACTGCCATTGTAAAATACCCTCTGTGTTCAAAATAAAAGATAACTTCATCAGTGTAGTCACTGAGGG
The DNA here is from genome assembly GCA_027495735.1 of Lutjanus campechanus. Lineage (NCBI taxonomy): Eukaryota > Metazoa > Chordata > Actinopteri > Lutjaniformes > Lutjanidae > Lutjanus > Lutjanus campechanus. The sequence continues at coordinate 14,448 of JAJHUR010100959.1, read as the reverse complement.
ACTAAAACTGTAACATTTAAGCTTTTTAAATTAGAATTACATTATCAATGAAATTGAACATAACCATATCCTGATATTTTTAAGCTATCATTCTCCCTTAATCGATCATCATCATTTGTATAAGTGCTGTAAAGGTGGAGTAACCTTTTCTGTATGCATGATCAGATTTGGTTAAAGTCGTCTTGGATCTGAACGTGAACAGTCTTTTCCATAACCTTGCCAAGGGCAGGAAGAATGCTTATAGGTCTGCTATAACTATTCCAGAATTACTTCCTCAGAAATGATTCTAGAAGTATCCTCGACTTTAATATAAGCAGATAATTTTAAGTCCCACTACCACAGTTTCCCCTACTAAAGGCAGCCATGTTGCAGGATGTTTTGCCATTCAGTCGACTGAGGGGGCGTGTTGTAGTAGGAAACTGATGTCAGTGCAGATCCTCCATTTCAGTTTTTTAATAAATTTGCAAAAAAAATTCTACCAGCCTGTTTTGCTTTGTCATTATGGGGCACTGAGTGTAGACTGATGAGAGTATACATTCATTTTTAAAAGATTTTAGTATAAGGCTGCAACATTAAATATCAAAAAAAGTGAAGAGGTCTGAATAGTTTCTGAATGCACCGTATATTCAAAACTAATGAAAGCAGCATTTTAAAAACTCTCTATATGTAGACAAAGAGAGAAAATCCAAACTGTTCCTCCATTATTCTTAACAGGCTTCATGCATATGTCTTGGGAGGATGAAAACAAAATGCAGTCTCTTCCAGACATACACTTGAAGGGACATTTAAATGCAGCATCGAGGGTTCATTGAGACATCGTGGATTTTTAGCCTCCTGAGCAAATCCACAGAAATGCACGTTTACAACACAACAGCCCTGAAAAAAAACAACCCATCCTTGTCATATCCACAAAGCTGTAGCTGGCAGTAATGACAACTAGCCTGGTCTGGTTGCCTCAGCATTTCTCTGACAGAGTGATGTCAAATGACAAAGCAGTCTGGCTTTCATTGGCTTTGACAGGAGAATAAACCACATGCACAAATTTCTGCACTGAGACACAGAAAGGTTGCATCATACCTGCGAATCTATGTCTATAAACAAAATTAACAGCACACACACACAGAGAAACACTCTCCCAATGAAGTAAAAGCTTGTATTACCTGTGTGACAGGCAGACTGTAGCTGAGGATGCTCCCTCTCTGAGCCGAGACTACGACTGGAAGCCCCGAGTCAACGCAACACACAGCCAGACACACACACACACACACTCACACACACACATATACACACACACACTCACACAGCAGGACTGAGAGGGCACGGAGAGAGCAGGAGAGCAATTTGGTATGATACCAGCCGGCACCCAAAATGTGTAAAGCAAGGAGTTACCATAGCAACAGACTGGTGGGCCACTGATTTGGGTCCCGGTGTAATTCAGATGCCAGCAGCATGCCGTCGTTATTTCAGCCTCTCTGTCTGCAGCCTCCAGAATGAAGGAAATGATGGCTGAGACAAGGCTGAACATATTTTTTTTCTGACACAACACTGATCTGAGTCGGTTTAACAAAGCCCTTATTCTGCACATTTCTTTTAAAAACATTTTGTATTTCTTTTCTTCTAACACAATCACATTAAAGGGGCTAAATACGACATTCAGCCTCATAAGATGTCAGCGAACAGCTACAGTGGATTCATGCCTTCCTGAGCAGACAATGACGTCATACTCCCTATGAATTTGTTATTCTGTCGTCTCTGTTTAGCCAGGACGGCTGCATGTGCATGTTTGTGAGTGTGCACATTCGTGCATGAGAATTCCTTTCAGTCTTCCCTATTTGTTAAACTCTTGCAAGATTTGTATGTATTTCCTAATTTTAACTTCCTAATTTGACAGTTTGATGTGAATTTTGTCAGCAGTGTGAGATGACAACTTTACCGAGAAAACAAAGCGTGGTCTTGTTTTGGCCTGAGGTGCTGGTGCTCTACAGCGACCTCTAGGGTAAATGTTGTTTAAAAAAACCTTTAAACCATGAATTGCATGGAAAATAACATCCATTACTGTTGCTATAGGTTTTTGGTTAGTGAAAATACAAGAAATAACTTGTTTCTACATACAGTCCAAAAAACAAAAAACCAAGACAGAAGAAGAAATGCCAAGTGGCAAGTTACGTGCCTTTCCACACACGACCACAAAATGTCACTTGACAAGAAAACATAAACATAGCTCTCATTTTGGTGTTTGAACTGACATCACAGTTTGGCAGATACTGGACTGAAAACAACAAAATAACTGACAAGCTGAATATTCAATTCAAGCTGACCTCGGGATTTCTAAACCACAGAAAAATTCAGGAAAACATGTGCAAGATGGTAAAACAAAGAGGGACGGGACAGGCCGCAACATTCTGAGAAACTAAGGTTAAGAGGTGATGAAGATCCATAGGAGCTGACTCCTTCACCTCGGAAAAACAACCAGACAGTTCTGCCTTCTATTTCCTATCCTGACGTTGTGAACTAGCACATTTTGTTTGCCAGGCCCACACACAGCTGAAAACCTTAAACGTTACAAAGGTTTGATCTTGTGTACATGGTGGGTAGAGTGACCAGATCCTAAAAAAACAAATGTGGGACAAAGACTATGTTTGTGGGGGGCAATGTGGGACATGTTACCAATGCTGAGAGACCTAAAATTGTCTAAATTAATGTCTATCTAGCTAAAAAATAAGCATTTCTATTCTGCCCTGTAGCTCATAATTTCTCTATGCTTTGCCCTCGGGGTACTTCACAAAGTACTCGCCTAGCCTTTGTTGTAGCTGTATTTCATTTTCTTTGTGGTGGTTTCCATTATATTTAGCATAAATCTGCATATAGCTTGTGACTTTGTTATGATTTGCAATTTTCCCTGTTGGGTGTAGGGTAGCAAAGACAGTAACAGATTAACTCACACTTGACAGTCTTTCCTAAATGGATAAAAACCCAGATTTTAGAAAAGTGTCTATCCTAGTGGATTGATTTTTGGAAAATGGAGCCAATCAAAATGTGGGGCATGATCTCAATATGTGGTACGGTGGGAAAAGGGATAAAAATGCTGTGCAGTCTCACCTAAAGTGGGACACCTGGTCACCCTAATGGTGCGAGAAGCACGGTATCAGTCAGTGGTGATGAACTGGTGAACTGGCCTTCAACCAATTTATTAAAGACGTCAACTGATGAAAAAAACTAGTTTATTATTCTTACAAGCTTATATTTGGTTGATCAAAATTGACTATTTTGAGCAACAATGTTGCCTTCAAATGTTACTCATGAACTCGAGGGAAGCTGTGTACCTAACCTAACCCTGACCCTCACCCCAATTTCCACTTACGAGGTTGTGAATACCACAAGAGGAGGGCGTCCATTCAGTCTTCTCTTTGAAGGCAGCAAATAATCAGTAACACTGGTGGTCTGATCTCATGTTTTCACTCATAATTACGAGCTCTGCATGACAGAAATGATGAAGTCCTTCTTGTAAAGTGCATGTTTAGTCTGTTCTCTCACGCCATAACCTCGTCAATGTCAGATCTGTCTCTCTTTGCAACGCTCATGAGATGAATTAACTCTCCTCCAGTGGCACAATACACACGTGTGACTATTGCAGTCTGAGAAGCAACATTCACTGTATCAAGGTCAAATATCTGTTACAAGATGGTGGTCAAACACACCTCATCTAAGAAGAATAATTCCACAATAGAAGCAGGAGTATGAGAAAAGAAACGGATGCATCATCACTCATGAAAACCTTTCTGTGAACTGAATGGAGTTTCAGAGCAGAGTATTACAAATACAACAAATTGAGTATTTTCATTTGCTGGTGTTAACTTTATTCTCTGCAGCAGATTTCTGAACCCCTTTGGAATATTTTCTTTTTGTGGTAGGTCTGTTGGATTGTAAGAAAAATAAAGAATAAGGTGTTTTCACAAGGCCACAGAAGATAATATTTGAAATGATCGTAGTGGTACTGGAAGAAACTTGTTCATTCCCATTCTATCATTACTGTGCGGTGGATCTCTTAGTGCAAGATAAGGCTGGACACATCAGGCAGTCTCTCTGATTAAAAAGCTGTAATTGATAATTGATGTCTGTGGTAAACTGCTTTACTCTGAAACATCTGGACAACACTTCCTCCTCTCCATTCTTGTAGCCACCATCTCAGAGGTGACAACTTTTACAAATCTTATTACCCTTAATATTGACTTAATATTCTATTTTTGTTTATTTTTACTTAATATGTACACTAAACCTATTGGTTTTGTGAAGTATTTCCTTATCCACACTGAGAGTCTAAGAATAGAAGGTGTCGTATGTTACAGACGGTGAGGCCCACTCAGGCGAAGTTGTGATTTTGAGCTGAATAAACAACTAACATATAAACATCTAAACTGTTAAATAGATATGCAAAGGGGATATGAATCTGCAAGAAAATGTCATGATTAAGAGTGACTTATCATGTCTCTTTACAGGTTACAAGTCTTTAGTGGCTCTAGCAGGAGTTGCATAAAGTCTATATGATAAAGTGACTCAAGTGATGCAAATTTTATTTTAATTTTGTCTTAAAGTGGGCATTGTTATGTGTAACTATTCCCTTTATGTTTTTAACACATGAAAATGTTCACTGTTTTGTCAACAACATGCTTATGTCTGCATTGTGTGGTAAAATATTTTGCAAAAAAGTTCAATACTTTTCCTTTTAGTCATGGAAGTCATTTAGGGAATTAGACGTCCTCAAACTTTTGATTTGTCTCCTTATGTTTATGTCTGTACCACTCCATACACTAGCAAGGGAGGGACTTTAACAGCTGAAAATCTTGACCAACATGAGTCTTTATCAGGGTCTCTGTAAGCAGTATTTTACGCATATATTGTCTTACACAAATGCATTTAGTGGGAAGATGGTTTTCTGTCAGTGTGCAAGCCTATTGGCCAATAATGAGGATGGGGTATATCAGAGAAGAAGAGAAAAGGAAGGAGGGGGGGGGGAGAAGGAGAGGGATGGAAGTGAAAGAGACAGAAGATGAGAGAAGGGGAAAAAATGCTGACTTGACTTGTCGAGGCAAAGCTCATCCTTTATGTATACATGAGAGATTCCTCAGTCTAGAGCCTGGTACACATTTTTCTTTTCATGACAACAAGCACGCACCGGCTACAAAATCAACAACAACAACAACAACAACAACAACAACAAAAACAACAACATTTTCATTATTTCTGAACTAATATTTAACAAAAAAGATGAGGCTGGGGTATACTTTCAGCCACAAAATCCAACAAACCCCTACATTTGGTGGCCAAAGTGCATTTTTGGTTGCCCAAATCTAAACTTATGTAAAAACTATATAGAAAAAGCAATTAAATGCAACTTAGCACAACCTTTGTTAACTGAGACAAGCCTTGTGTCCATTATCAGTGATGTGGTGTTTTTTGAAGGCACCGTTTCCAATGAAAGACGAGCTAGACTTCTCGGCTAATTGAGGAAACTGGTGACACGCACTGCAGTGTCATGACGTGTGACATATTCGAGCCACTTTTACTTCTGCTTCCAGTCTCCCTTAAATTCTTGTTGCCTATTCTTTTTTTTCATAGTCTGCTTTTAGTGTCTTCAGTTCTTCTGTAAGGATTAGAGGTTTAAGGAGGCGTAAACCCAGACTTCAGTAGCCCTGACATATCAATAGCCAGCTGGTGATGAGTTCTATTCGCTGTTTTTGTAAAACGCATGAAGGAATCAGGATGTTTGTAGAAATTTAACATGTCGGTGAGGCCTTGCAGTATGGGAATAAAACTTAGTGGCCACAGGGGTCCACTTACATGGAATATTTGGTGGCCAAAGTAACTTTTTATGGCTGCTGGCCATATGGCCATGGTTAATGTCAAATCCTGCCTTTACACTTCTAAAACCATAACATTCAGTGTATTAGGGCTGAAATGTGCTGTTTGCATGCAATGTAATGCCATTGCATAATATTCTTTGTGCGGCTGGAATATTTATGTGCTACGACTCAGTCTTTCTGTCTTCGTTTTGTTTATCCTTACAGGGAAAAACTACAAGGGCACCCCGGTCTACAAACAACATGTGTGGTGTTGCAATTGACAAAGTGTTTTATTTGACATGTGGGAGCTGTGCACCCATCTTGAAAATTAGTGATTTTCACAACATTATCACAACATTTGCAACTCCCACGTTTAAAACTTCCCACAGGGCTTTTGTAGCCAGGTTGTTCTTGCGGGAAGGAGAAGACAGCGCCGCACCACCTTGTCTCTCAGGGTCGGTGCGTGTCTGAATAAGAAGTGTTTCTGTGAACAGTGTTTGAGAGATTCCTTGCTTTGAAGAATGCTCCAACCGCATTTAATGATGTTTTTTATTTGAGGTGCTAGTGTGTATATATTCAAAATTTATTTTTGAAGAGTGGCGTGGTTTCTTTTTGCTTTGGACTAACTGTTTTCTATTCAAGGACTTGTCTCTTTGAAGTGATTTCGCCACTGTATTTCTTTTATATCCTCGTTCAGTGAAGCGGTTCACCATGTCTGTAGCCTTGTCATCAAACTCTTCCTCTGTGTCGCATACACGTCTTAATCGTTGGAACTGGCTGAATGAAATGTTGTCTGTAAGACCCTTTGGATGGAAACTGTCAGACCTGAACATTGTATTTCGATCAGTGGCTTTTTGGGATGGATAGTAGTATGTAAGTGCCCATCGTCTGTTTTTGTCTTGTGCCAGCTCAGTGCAATATACATAATATAACACAAGGGCTTCATTGCTTTATGCAGGCCAACCACTCTCTAGAATAAGCTCAACAACCCTTTATATTCTTTGCATTTCTATTAACTCACCCTGTTTCTTTCTGCCTCCCTCGCTCCATCTCTTTCTCTTGACCACTTGCAGCATGGCTGACTGGCTTTTTCAACTTTCGTCTCAAAGGAAAGTCAAGAGGGCAATTTCGTGCTTCAATAGGTTCTTGTTGTGTCTGAAGAGCCTTTCACAGGGAGAGAGGGCTCACCGAGTGCCAGCATCAGCCCTTCTGTCACCCATTCTGCCCCACTTACCCCCCGCCCTGCCCTGCTCTGGAGCAATGCTAATGTATGCTGACAAGGTGCTCGGCGGACAAACGCAGCTTTGGTTACACAGCTGCTGAGGCGGCAGGCCTATGTCATTTTCATGCAGATGATTAGACAACATGTACTGTTGCACTGATTATTGTAATTATTACAGATCACTGTCTGTAAAAAGCTGAAGGGAAGGAGGGGTTATGACCTCACGTATAACGCAACTTTCATTTGGAACTAATATTACTGATTTTGTACTACGGTGCATCATTATTATATATATGTATTATATTTTCTAAATATGTAAGATTCCACTTACTTCGAGAGATAGTGGAGATAATTAGGGCTGCTCCCTACTAGTCAACTAAACCGTCACTGTGAAGAGCCTTAATTAAGCAAACCCCCCACCTTAAACTCCACTCAGGAGCTATGCTTTGTAGGGGCAGGCAATAGCACAAAATTTGGTTTCAATCCCCTACCAACTTAATCAGGGTCAGAACTGCTTATATTGAAAACAGTGTGTCATTATTTATGATGTAAAAGCATCATCATTTGGTTAAATCTGCCTAAATATAGGAATTCTTTCACAGTTACACTAAAATGTTATTATAGTCAGTCATTTTCTTATTTCAGGTTTGAGGTATATTATTATTTTCATCTCCAAAGGTTGTGTAAAGTACCATTAAATGTGGCCTGAGACTGTCACACCACAGGACTGTGTCATTAACAAACCAGCCAAATTTGAATGATTAAAAAAAATCAGAATATATGAATTAGGTCTCAAAGTCATGAAAAAATAAGAAGTTTTCTCTGCTCTGAAATGCTGGAGGCATGCCCACTTCGCTGTCTCAACATCAAGCACCACTACAACTTGAAAACAACCTGAAACACGGTCACGTCTAGCAGCGTCATTGGACGTGTCCAGACATGTTCGAGCCACCAGAGCCTGAGGACGATGAAAGGAAGGTGTTTTTTTTCCTTCTGTGTCAGGTTGTTGGAACTGAAGTGAGCTGATGTGAACTGCTGAGCTGATTTGGACTGAGAGAGTCACTGAAGATACATTTGTAACTGATTGTTAGGAAGGGTGAAAGGAGATCATAAATTAAATAGGAAGTTCCAATGTACAGTCTATGGCTCCAACCCACTATTTGGACCGCTGTACTCATTTTTGCATGCACAATCGCTACATATTGCTCCTTCAAAACATAAAATCAATATCATAAACATGTAGTGAACTAATGGCTTGAACTAATGACTACTAGTCGAAGAGGAAAACCTTTATGGCTAAATTCCACCAGGCACGGCTGCATCGTGTTACGGCTGCGCAATATCAGCTGGAACTGATCGCAGCCATTCTACACAATGCTTGTGATTCCATCAACAGCGCCTCTGTGCATCCCAGAAGTGTCTCTCCGCTCTGCTTCAAATACACACTGAGTTTATTTCTGATGGATGTGGTGTCAATTAGCACAGAGCCGATCGAACAGGCAGGAAGTCAGACACAGAAAAGGCAGGGAGAATCTGGTTAATTTTCAAAATAAAAGACTGACGATCATAAAGACAGACAGAAAATAAACTATTTAATCAAGTAGCCTGCTTATCCATGGTAGAAGGACAAAGATCAAGGAAAGGGGACCTTATCAACAAAATCTGAGCAAGTAAACATAATCAGACGGGCAAAACACTCCTCTGCTGAAATGTTTCTGAAACGCTCGTGGTGGGTCCTGCAGCTGTGCAGAGGACGGATCAGAACCGTGGCGCAGACGTGCCGTGCTTGGTGGAATCAACTGGTTAGTCTGTGGAAGCGCAAGAAGATATTTGTTGGTAATCTGATTTTAGAGACATCCTCTCAGTTGATCTCAGCCTCTGGTTTCTGATGGATGACAGTGCATATTGGCAACATTTTTTCAGAGCCTGAAGACAAGCTCTTGAGACAAATGCTGCATTGTGAGGATTTCTATCATATCTAAGTCAGTTCCATTTGCTGATGAAGACCATGAGATGGGAATGAAAGAACAGTTTTAAATGCTGGGTTAAAAAGATCCTTGGCATCTCCCTCTAAGAGATAAAAAGTGCTGAATTCTTGTTGATATCAGTTTTAAGCCATTACTTTGAAGTTGGAAGGAGGCTGTTTACAGCTTTCATGTCTTTGATACGAGCTAATCATGACCCAGAGGAACACATGAAGCCTTGGCATTTGCTAATTATGACTCGATCCACTGGTTAAAAGGTAGCTTCTCGTTTTTTGTTAGAGAGCAATGCATTGAGGCAATGTGACAACAGCTTTAAAAATAAAAGACAGTGTCATTTAATTGTGAAGAAGTGGTTAGCAGCAGAAGAAATTGACCAGGTTACATTTGTTGAGGAGGAGTTGTAATTCCCTGAGAAAAAAAAAAGTCTCATGATATGAAATGAGATTTAATATTATAGGTATACTTGCCAATTTCTCCCATTCACGTGCAGGCCAAGAAACGACATTTAGTAAAGCTGTACTGCTGTCCAAGTGGAAACAGTTGACTTTTAGGGCCGGTGTCACAGACAAGGCTTAAGCCTAGTCCCAGACTACAATGTGTGTTTAAGCTGTCTTAACTCAAAGCAACTTGCAGAGACTTATATCAAAACAGTTGTAGATTTAACCTGTTCTGGATTAAACTAAGCCAACTACAAGAGGGAGGATTAGAGCTGTTCTAGGACTAAGTTGAATGTTAAATACATTCTTCAAAGAGGCAGGTTTAACTTCTGCTTAGTTCTGTTTGTAAGACAGTATGGACTATTTTGGAAAATCGGGGTGACCAAACCTTTTTCCCTTGAAGGGCCAAAACTGAAACTCACTGATGGGCCAAAAGCCAAAAGCACACACCTGATGCAAAAAAGATGCAAAATGGTGCAATCATCTGTTCCCTTAATTACAGCATTTTTATCTAACAAAAATACAACAGTATAAATTATGATCTTTGTTATATATGATTTATTAATTTATCTCGCCAGAAGGAGACTAACTCAAACCTTATGGTGGGCCAGCTTTGGTCCACTGGCCCCACTTTGGGCAGCCTGTGGTCTAAATGAAGAAAACTGTTTGGTTTGACACAGTTTGTTTTAGTGGCGTTTTTCAATACTGACTAAAGTTTTTCTAAACTAATTCTTTCCGCCTCGGCTGTTGTTTTGTCTCCAGATTCCCATCAGTCCAGGTGTTTTATATTCCATTCTGGTTTTCTGTGAGAACCATTAAGTCACTTACCTTACTCCAGGACTCCAGTCTCAGACTAACTAAGACAAATTTAAGCCCCATTCGTGAAAGCTATTTAAATGCCCTGGTTTAACTAGTGCAGATTAACACCTGGATTAATGTGAGCCCTTGCTGTGAAAACAGCCCTTGGATTCATAAGGTTTATACACGCTTAAGTGTAGGAACAGGTTGTGATAACAAAATGAAAAAAGGTTGAACATTTGTCAAAAATCGGGAGAAATACAGGAGAATCGTGACCCTGTGAGGAACCAGGAGGAGGGCAATGAAAAATGTGAGTCTCCCAGAAACAGTGGGAGGGTTGGCATGTATGATTATAATCCAAAAATGGTCTTCTGGTGCCACTGGAAACTAGAATTCTGCATATACTGTAAGGACGATGACTAATTTGATCATATGCATGCAAAGCATTGCAAAGATAATTCCCATTACTGGTTTGCTACCAAATTCTTCAGCATTTCAGTTTAAAAATTATGCTGTTTGGATGGCGAAAAAGATTCTTCCTTCCACGTATGAGACAAATGGATCAACTTTGAAGGGAGAAGAAGTAAAATAAGATCTGTTCACAAAACTCAAAGGACATTCAAATTAATTCGCTGGCTTTATTCTTGCAACACGTCTTAACCCAGTCTGTTTGTTTGATAACATCACAGTGAAAATATTGTAGGAACAAATTATTTTTGCATTGCAAAATATGAGTTGACATTAATTGAATGATCTTATTCATAACTGAATCTCATCACATTTCCTTTTGTTGCTCCCACATTCGTCTTGTATTCGGCCTCTGTTGGAACACACTGGTTAATCCATGAATTAATAAAGGATTTTTATATTCATATCTCTTTTTTCTGGCCTGCCAACCACAACAATAGACTTCTGTAATAGTAAGCTTGACAGTGATTGTTTTTTTTTTTCTTTCTTTTTTTTATTGTTTTGTCACTGTTCTGTGTCACAGCAGTGGCTGCACTCAAAAGAAATAACTGTTGACATTTACAGCAAAGACAGGGGTGTTTTTCTACCCACTCGTTATGTTTACTGGAAAACGTTTGTGGTCACAGCAGGTCAACAGAAAAAAAACAAAACAAAAAAAAACACGAGCGAGTAGAGAGGTAAACGTACAAAAGCACAGGTCAATGATATTTTTGTCCTTGTCTTTGTAAGAGTTACAGTTGTTGTAATTGGTTGTTATTTACAGTCCCAAAACAGATAGAAAAACAAAATCTATCTAAATTAATAATTTCACATTATAATTGTATTTTATATAACAAGTAATCTAAGAACAACAGTTTTTGTTCCGTAGTTTCTGATGTAACTAACAATCAGGACTCTCTACACAACTTGAACTAGAACTTCAGCTTGTCCCCATAAGAAAACCCTTGTATGTTCCTGGTAAAACCCTTTATAGAGGTTCCACTTAGAACCCTTTCAGACCGCTCCATCTATAACCCAATATAAAGGGTTACACCCAGAACTATCTGTTTCCCTTTCATGGTGTAATCATTCCAACCAGAACCCTCTTTGGAGGTTCTATCCAGAACCTTTCCACTTTCTAAGGGTACTAACAAGAACCCTTCTAAAAGAACCCTTTTTATATGACAAGGGCTTCATCTCGAACCCACTCAAGTTGTTCTACAGAGAGCCCTTTTTTTCATACTACAAGGATTTCATCTAGAACCCACTCAGGGGTTTTTTCTGACAACCTTTTTATATTGCCTGAGTTTTATCTAGAGCCCACTCAGAGGGTTCTACTGAGAACCCTTTTACATTCCAAGAGTTTTATCTAAAACCCACTCAAGGGGTTCTACCAAGAACCCTTTTACATTCCAAGGGTTTTACCAAGTACCAACATAGGAGGCTCAACCAAGAACCCTTTTATTTTACAAGTATATCATCTAGAACCCAGTCAATATATATTTCAAGGTTTTATTTTAGAACCCACCCAAGAGATTCCACAGAGAATCATTTTTATATTGCAAGGGTTTTACCTAGAGCCCACTCAGGGGGTTCTACCGAGAACCCTTTTATATTCCAAGAATTTTATCTAGAACCCACTCAGGGGGCTCTACTGATTACTGCTTTATATTATGATAAAAAAGAATCCTTGATGAACAAAAGGGTTCTCTAGATTACAAAGGACCCTTGATACACTCTTTCTTTAAAAAAGAAAAATGGTTCTGAGTAGAACCTCAGCCCTTTGGGTAGAACCCTTTTGGAACCCTTATTTCTAAGAATGTACGTAATTAGAATGCAGTGATCTGAGTTTTTTCCAACATAAAAATACTTTGAACAAAAACCTTGAAACGAGTGAAGTGTTCTTGGAAACAGGTGCAATCATGTTCTCAAACCTCACATCGCTGCTGTTCAAAAAAATTTGATCAAGACTGAATTATGCCGAATAATTAAAGACGGGCATCGAGGGCATAAAAATGGTCAAACGTCAACAAGCAGCTACACTCAAAAATACAGTTATCAGCCTTCAAAACTGGTGTCAGTTAAGCCCTAATAAAGGGGGAGATAGGAGGTTAATTGGCCTCTTATCATCGCTCTCTAAATGGCCTCGTCTGTGGCAAAGCTACGGGCGAAAAAGAACAAAAGCCCTGGCAAAGTAAATTGTAGGGGAGCCGTTTCCATGGTTACAGCATTGGTAGGCTACATTATTGTTCATGTCTCCAGGGCGTGAGTGAGAGTGGGGTAGGGGGGCGTAGTGGGGAGGGGGGGGGCCGAGGGGTAGAGAGACAGATTTTATGTGTTAATTATAGCGCCGTTAATAACAGTATGTGATTCTAGTGAGGACTCAGAGTGCTGCAAACCCACGCACAAGAAGAGACAGGACACACGCTCATAACACACAAACACTGTCAGAAGTCGTAGACAATGCTTACTCATGCACTCAAGCTACGACATCACACACACACACACACAGAGGCACAAATCACAGACACTTCAGTACAAAAAAACGCAGACATACGGACTTTTGTCTCCATTATCAAGCTGTGAGCGCTGCTTTCAAAGAGAGTAAGACAAGTTGATCTGATTTGCCGTGACTGAGGACAAAACTTCTACGTACTGTGACCACATAACTTACTGATGAACCCCTCCTCCTCCTCCTCCTCCTCCTCCTCCTCCTCGTGTTACTATTCTGCCATCACCTCTGGACACGAAATTAACAAAACAAATGAACTGATGTGAAAGGATTTAATTGCCTAAACTGTGATTTGCCGCTGTCACCTGCATCTCAACGGCGTTCCTGACGTGATGAGTCCAAATCACATTTCGACTCGCTAAATCACAGACCTCACATTCTCTCCACGTCCCAGTCTGACTATCCACTGGCTCCCAGTAGTCTTTCTGGATTTGCATGTTTTACCTGGTTTGATCCACACACACTTATGGTAATACTGTACATTTACATGTCTGCACTTGCTGTAAGTAGGTTGAAGACACATCACATTTGCACTTTTTGCTGATGCAGTCAAACGCCTCACTGAGCACCTCCAGAGAAAAAAGCTCTAAAGCATGCCGCCTCTACTTCCGTACACCATGGAGCAGATTTATATACATTTTTTTCATGTTTCATTTATATATATGTATATATATATTTTACTAATTCAAGGCCCAGAAAAGAACCAATGATAGCCCCAAATGATGGAATTAAAAAACAATGCTATGATATATTAACAGCCAATCAGTTTGTGGGTTTTGGATGGAGGAAAGAGATTTTCCGTGTCTGTACTGACACAAGGCTTTACTGCTAAACTAAAAAACTTCACTGCAAACTCTTTTCTCTGCTTTGCACTCCATCACTCTGCTTTCTCCCTCACGCTGCTCAAACACACCCCCTTCACACACACTTTTTATTTTTTCACCGTTTAATCAACACTAGAAATTTGTTAATCAACACTAGAAATTCAATTGTAGCAAGTAACTCACTATCACAGCGCTCATTCATAATTTAAGACACACAAATTATACTCAGCTACAAAAACATTACAAGCAGTTGGAAGTTTCAACTCGTCTTGTTGTGATGAATCTGGGCTTTAGTTGTTTAGATTTATTTCTCCTAGAACAATGCTACAGCCACAGAAACAATAGAGCTAAAATTAATAGCCCACTTTGAGTTAGTGTCTGTT
>JAJHUR010100957.1:29498-45707 GCA_027495735.1 Lutjanus campechanus | reverse complement strand
AAACATGGCGTAAATGGCGTCTTTTGCATTTAATTTTTAATGTCGCGGCTCGCAGACACTTGGATTACACCACACAAGCAGGATGGAGACATTTTGTGTTTGTTTTGTGTTCTTTTTTTAACGTTTTATCCGTGGTCACCGTTCACTGCCATTGTACTGGATGAGGTTGCTACCCTGTTTCTCCTAAAACTCCAGGATTGTTTTGTGAACTGAAGACCTTCACCCATCATCACATCGGCATAGTGGTGAGTACATACAAAATGGCTTATTCTCACAAAATGGAATATCGCTTTAAAAAACGTGTATCAATAATGTGGAAAAACTACATGGAACAACATAATTTTTAGGAGTAATCAACTTAAAAACCTGTGAAATGCTACCAATTATTAAGCAAATGGTCATTAAAAATACCTTCTGTTCTTAAAGTCAAAACAGACAACTTTTCAACTTTTTCACCGCTTGTGTTTACAAATGGTATTATTGTTTGCACCGCTGTTGCAAAGACAATGGGATTGCTTTCCATTTTCCTCAGACTCTGGCAACTACCAACAACATGAGACACCCTGCATTTGTTTCAAAATATTTGTGAAGAAACGATCAAAAACCACTTTGGAAATAAGAGACAGGAAAGACGTATGTTCACTGAAGAGGTAAAGTGAAATTGTCATATTTTATATGGAGTAATATCATAGTTTGAGTATTGCTTTGTGCACAGTGTACAGCAGGGGTTGGTGTCAGGATGATGGGAGGAACAGAAGAAAACATTACGAGAAAAAGTGAGTTTATTCATTCATTTAGTCTATAATGACTAGAGACGTGAAGGCAGATAGAAATTCTTCAGTATGTGATCGAACCTTCACTTTTCCCAGAAAAAAATCGCACCCGGTGGCAGCCAGAATTGCATAGTGAAAGCGAGGTTTATAGGGAACCAGTCTAAATGCAGATGGTGTCATTTTTCTGTAGCCATTACATTGTGCAATCAACATTTACTTCATTATGATTAGTTAAAGCACAAAACTTGTCTATTACCAGTTTAATGAACCAGCCTGTCATAATTAGTTTGTGGACATGTATGAATCTTCATACTGAGTACTTACTTAATTAATCATTCCTGATCAACTCTGAATCACACTGACACAAAAAACATGAATTCCTTATTAAATACAAATTAGTTGCATAATAATGATAATAAATAAAGTTTATATAACACAACCTTACAGAGAAAAGAGAAAAAGAAAAAATGCACAAAAAAGTCACATACATCGTAGGAGTAGTAAACTATAAGAGTTTAGATCAAAGCAAACACATATTTGAATGTTTGATCTAAATTAAAGAACAATCTCTTACACCCAGAAATAAATCAAAGATAGTAACAATCTTATTCAGACCCAATTTTACATCCTAAAAGCAATCATCATCCACACCAGCTCAAGACCAACATTCCCAAAGGGCAGCTGTCAGGTCCACCGTGGAAATGTTTCAACCTCAGTGAGTTTCAAAGTAAAGCAGGAAAGGTGCTCGCTTCACCCACAAATAATATTGCCCTTTGGTATACAGAGAAAATCTCCTGGGGATGAAGTATTCCCCAAATAGGAAAAAAAAAAGAAACTTCAAGCATTGCTCTGACAACATCGACATATGCTCAAGTGCTCGAAGAAGTAGCAAAGTTCTCACAACTATTGTCTTGGAAATGTGCTCCAGAACATAAGAGACACACTTGGACGCTCTTACGAAAAACCTGAGAGCCATAACTAGAAACTAGCAAGTCCAGTGCCTTAACACAACAGCTGTAAATACTTCAAGAAATATTTTGTATCCCCACGCCGATTAATTTTGATTTTGGTGGTCAAAGCTCAAAGTTCAAGGTTACTGTAGCCTCATGTCCGTCCGGCTCTTATGTACGCAATAACTCAGGAGCACCTAGAGGGAATTTCTTCAAATTTCGTACAAATGTTCACTTTGGACTCAAGGATAATTCATCCTTGAGTTGATTAGATTTCGGTCATCAGCGGTCAAAGTTTTAGGTCACTGTGACCTAAAGTCTGTCCCATTCTTGTAAACACAATATCTCAAGAAGGCTTTGACTGACTGGAAATTATTCACTGAACTCATAGACGTCAATATAGTGGTAGAAAATAAACTTTACCCTTTTTTAAAAATCATTCAAAGTCTGTCAAGTCATATTGCACAGACATGGATTAAAACTGGAACTTGTCTGGTTGGTGGGGGCATATGACCCCAAGGCAGTAAATCAGGTTTCCCACAGACTGCTTTTGTCAGTGTCATTTATCTGTTGACACGTCCTTGTTCAAAAATTCATGCTTGTCAAACAAAAAGAAAACTTAAGCTATGAATTACCAAACACAAAACTGCAGTTAGTCCCAAAAAGAGAACATGCTTTATGCAAACACCTATTAATGTCAAGAACTTTGTTTGGAGATTGCACCTATTTCCTCTCACAAGCTCTTTTATTACCTACCCGCCCACCTATAAATAAACACATGATAATTTCCTAGATCAAATGAATGGATTATGAAAAAGGCTTTTGATGAGAGAAGCATTTTAAAATAGCATCCTGATTTGTCAGACAGGTTGTTCCTGGGTTGAGTTGCCCTTCCTGTTACAGTTCTTGTGTCTCCGTCATTAAAGTGGCCAATTATACCAAGTAATTACTTGGAAAAGGCATCATTATTTCATGTTTCTCTTACGATTACTTTAGACATTTTTTTTTTTTTTTGTCTTCTCGAGGAAAGTAGAGCATCATCCTGCCAAACTGTCAAGTCGCTACATGAGAGTTTTTAAACTGAGAATGCACCAGTGGTTCAGGAATGTCAAAAAACTTAGACAGCAGAATTCTTTAAAAGATTAAAATAATATTCAGAGCACATTTACAGTACATTAATATTCACACCCATATGTCATGTTATTCAAATCCACACCTCCCGTCCACAATCCCCGGAATCACAGACAAAACAGGGTGTGAGAATTAAAAATGGTGCTAAAAATATTAACATGGGATAGGATATGTTATACAAGATAAGAGGCGGCTTTAGAGGGGCTAGATTGATTTTAACAAGAAAATTATCTCAGTAGGCAGTGTAAGTGGAGGAATCAGCAGAGCAGATAAATAATGTCAAAGTTTGCTATGTAAACATGTACACATGCAGTCATGCAAGCAGACATACTGTCCTATTTGGTAGATTTCAAATTTCAGGAATATTTTATTAATATACAGTATAGTCAGAGGCATATGAATCATCGGTTCCTTATTCAAGCAGCTCGTGACTTTATCTGTCTGTCTCTCTTTCCTTGTTTCTCTGTATGTATCTGTCTATGAATCTATGTATCTGTTGGGGCTGCACAATTAATCAAAAATATTATCTAAATTGCCATATGTCCGAGTGCAATATCCAAATTGCAGAAGCTAAATTTTTTTTAATCAAAGAAAAGTCTGTGACAACACAGCATTAAAATGAAGTACTGTGGTGCTGCAGAGATGCCCTGGCCCACAAATCTTGAAAATGAAAATTGTGATACAAAAAAGATCATTTCTACTCATCGTGAATCCTATCACAGTCACAATACTTGTCATAGTAATTGCAATAGGATACTTTCCATGGAGCCCTTGTGTCTATGCATGTGTTTATGTATGTATGTATGCATCTATGTATGTATGTATGTATGTATTTCTGTATGTAATTATGTGTTATTATGTATCTATTACATATTTATGGAAATGTATGAATGTATCTATGTATTTATCTGTCTGTGATGGATATCTAGGTAGCTACATGACTATCTGTCTATTGATCTCTGGTTTAACACCACAAGTGTATTGACTAATGACTACTCAGAGTAAAAGGGAGCAGAAATAGCACACTGACTCAGAGCATCTTAATTGCTCGTGGCAATTCTCTCTAGTCTTTTGGCCCTCGCCAGCAAGCCGACCATACTTTCAACTCAGCCTTTCACACACAGTAAAGTGTGATGCGTCCACGTGCCAAACTGAAACGCAGACCTTTCGCTCGCCAAATTTTGTTTTTTTTCGAGGCCCCTCGGGGGACCTGTTGGGCTCCAGTGGAGCTGGAACAGTCAGTGCTCCTCGCAAGGATCTGATCTGAGTTTTTAAAAAATGCGTGGCCTTGCATGAACCCGCATGAATCCGCATGAATGAGGCACTGCATTGCAGAGCTGAATTTACAACACAGAGCGCGTTTGTCATTCTAGTGCATGCTTGACTTGAAAGACATGATATAATCAAGCTTCCGCAAAGCTATAAGGGACAATTGTTGCCTGCTATATACAGTGATTGGGTAGATAAATGTATATATTTATTTTTATTTAACTCACCTTACTTTTATTGTTATGCTATTAAGCACTGGGTTTTGCATTTACTCCTTATCATACAGATATTTTATATTTAATTTAATAATCTGTTGTTTTTATCGTTATGTTGCTGTATTTTTGGAGCAATCTCTTATCTTATAAATATAAACTGTAAACTCTGGTACATTATAACACTGAACATGGAACAGAATGAAAAAGGTTAAGGTTTATAGCAAAATTTTACCGTCTTGCAGGAATTGAGTCTTCATCTTCAGCACCTTCTCTGCTTCTCTCAACAATTGGTAAAAACTGAAAAAGTCTGAAAGTTCGCAGGGTGCAGGATGCAGCGGGCCGATCCGATGGGTTTCCTAACTCTCAAATAAAAAAACAGAGCAATGAGGGGAGATGAGGTGTGATTTGAATTTCATCTCAGTGCTAAGGCTGAGAGTTCTCTCTTCCTAAGTTCCTGACCTTAAACTTGTCCTCAGGCTTTGTGCTGGAAGTATTCTGGTGGAGGAGGGCCAGCGGGGAGCTGAGCAATGCTTCAAACCCTGAGCATGAAAAGAGGCCAGGTTGAGGATGACTACGGGTGAGGTGGGCAGCTGCAGGGGACATCTAAAGCTCCTGGGAGGGGACACACTGGCTAGAAATGTGGCAAAGCCGATGATAGCGTCAGAACAAGAGGCATCAGCCCAAGGCAGCAGAGAGGTGGCTAGAGGCTCAACTGCTTTATTTCCATAATGTCATAACATTATGTAGGAGGATGCTGAGATATTGTGTTATTTAGATAATAAACAGAAACATCACAACGGAGCACAGTTTGGTTGGACTAGCAGTATAATTACATCCCAGTTGAGCAGCAGTTAATTTTATGTAATATGCTAATATCTGCCCTATAGAGCCAGAAAATACATTTTTGACTGGTTGCCAGGTACTTACTAGAATTAGTTGGTTCATTATTGTGTGTTGGAATATAGTATAGTCTACATTTTAAGAGCTTTTCACTGCACAACAATCTGGTGATAACTATGACATGGCAAAGACTTTGATCCGGGTATTAGTCAGATTCCCCTGTGTTACCACGGAAACGCGAGGAGTTGACAACAGAGAGTTATAACCTTGAATACCAAAAGCCTAAAAATATGAGGGAGTCTCTCTCAGGGAGGATAATGAATAAAGTCATTCGATTTTGAAGAGACTTTGTGACACCAATTTGTTTAATTAACATTTGGGGGAAAATAAATAAACAATGCCAGTCATATAGTTACATGATGAATATATATATATGTACAGCAGTGGAGGAACTATTTAGATCCTTTACTTAAAGAAGAAATCCGTAATACATTTGCTGTACCGAGTCATAAAATGATCATGATACGTCATCAGAGATTAAGGACAGCGCTAAAGCCGTGATGTTTGAAATTTCTACTCCAGCCCACAAATAGTGTTACTGTTTGCCCACTTCATGTTAATTAGAGTTCAAATTAAAGCCGTGTGTTCGCTGAATGAGTTAGTGTCTGTTTATCAGTCATGGTAAATCATTAATAATCAGTAAGAAGGAGCAGATATTTATCATGGTTAAATAGATCAATATGTCAATGGAGGCTGGCAGGCAGTGAGACAGGCAGTCACTGAACTCCAACTCCAGAGTGTGTTTTTTTCAGAGCAGCTGGCTTTTGTTTTTAGGATAACGAGCATAACTTTACATCGACAGACCACTGACAGCATCATAAACAGCTGATCAGCCTGCAGTGGAGGACTCATCGTCGCTTGTCATTGTCAGACTACAATGTTCCGTGCGTCTTTCTCTCCTGCAGTGTTCTTGCTGCCTGCTTGAGCTTCCTTGAGTTTGATGAGGAGAGGGTGGGGGGAAAAACTTGCTTCAACCCTAGACGGTGTATTAAATATCAGTGTATTTAATATACAGTGTATGGCTCCAACTCACTATTTGGACGACCATACAATGTGCAATTGTTACACATTGCTCCTTTAAATAAAAGTGCGAAAACATAGTACATTTTCATATGTTTTGTGTCCAAAAATCTTAATTTGTAAAGCAACTAGTAACTAAAACTTTCAGATAAATGTATTAGAGTGAAAAGCACAGTATTTCCCTCTCAAGGTGGCATGAAAAGAAAATTCTCAAGTAATGTACAATTACCTCAAGTTTGTACAGTACTTGAGTTAATGCACCTGGATACATTTCACCACTATACACTTATATATAGTCATCTTCAGGTCAGCAGGGATTATTTTAAGCATTCCACAGAGGACTGGTTGAGCATGCTGACAGCTCTTTCAGACAGTTCTGAGCCAAATGCTTTTTGATTAGAAGTTGGTCTCATCTGGGCTTCATGTTAAAATTAAGTTTCAAAGGCTCTTTCCCTAATTTGACAAGTTCTACATACCAATCAACCAAAGCAATTGAAGAATTGACATGCCATGCTTGGATATCTAAATCCAAGATTTAATCTGTTAAATTGGCAATGGAGAAGTCTAAGTCAGCTGCCTGAGCTATAGTAGCTGTCAGGGACACTCATATTCTTGCTTTAGATCATTTGTCAAACTGTATTATGGCACAAACAGACTGTGAGATTTCAGCAATCTTTTAAGTTTATTGCAGGCCACACCATGCGACACGGATTTAATAAACCACGCACGACATCAAGTTTGAGGTACGTAGACAATGATCACACCTACTGAATTGCGGACTACAATGCAAGTCAAGAAAACATCATCAGGGTATGTCATCAATGTGCGTCATCCAAACAAAGCAGTGGACCTTGAGACGAACACCAAAGGAGTCAGCATTTTTCAAACATACAGTCAGATCAGCTGAATGCATCGCCACAGACCACCCCAGGAGGAGAGGAGGAGAGCGGAGAGAAGAGCCATGCTATGCTGGGACTTAAGGCTGCTCCTGAATAATGTGAGGAAAAAGAAACAGGCAAGATGGGCCAAGAAATGGGGAATGGGAGACTGTTATGCCACATCCGACAGAGACCCCCAACATTGTAGATCAAGGTTTTGCAAGACTCCAGTAGGACGAGGGGAGGAGGACTCTGTGTTTTCACATCAATGATACTTTGTGCTCAAAGTCAGTGAGAGCTGATGGACAATGTTCCCCTGATGTCCATATTATCACCATTGTTGCTGCTGTTAAGATTCAACCTGATGCAATATCAAAAATGCACTATAAAATTATTTCCTGAGTGTGTATTTGTATGTATATACATAAACTGCTGTATATATTGTTTTATTTTATTTTATTTTATATTTTATCCAATTCCATTCTGAATGTAATTATCTGTATGTTGTATTTTCTGTGTAGCATAACTACAGGAACTACAATTATAATTTTGTTGCTCTACCCTGAGTTGTGCGTTGATAATAAATTCCTTGATAGATTCCTTGACTCCTTCATTCCTTGAAACAATGAAGCTAAACAAGATCTCAGCAATAGCATAGGGCTATTTATGTTATTGGAAAATAATCCAAGAAAGAGGAGGAGGAGAATGGGAACCCGGTCCTGGCGAGGAAAAAGAGGCCATATTGGGATGTCAATCTTGCAAAGAAAGCCTGAGGTAATGTGTATGGTAAGTGCGCTAAAATAGCATTTATAAATATATAATTTTGCATTGCTATTGGTTGGTTAACCGATGTAGGTCATGGCAGCAGTCACATTGAGAGATGTCTCAAGATTCTCAGTCATCCTGGTCATGGTATTCCAGAGGTAATGTCATGTTTTTTCACGTTGGTCATCTTTGTTATGGGACAGCTGAAAGTAATATATATGTGGATTAAGAGGCCAGCAAACAAGTGGTGCATATTTGGGATTGATGAATATAAGTTTATATAGTTTTGAAAATCTTCCACCTCAATTTTTCTCCTGTTAAAGGGAGTCAGACTACCTTGGAAACGTTTATTATTTCCACAACTAACAGATGGGTGCTTTGAGCACTGACAGGTGGGTATATACTTACAATGGCCAAATGCACTTTATTGTATTTTGCGCCAACTGTTGTGTTAAGACACAACAATCTGCATGCAATTGCTTGAAGTGCACATGAATCTTCTTAAGATGCTCATATATCCACACATACCAACACCTACAGCATCTTTGACCGTTGTTTATTTTTGGTACTTGACTGCATCAGGCACCCCAACAAAGCTATTTTCCCAAGGGACAAAAACAACTATGAAACTCCAGAGAACATTTGAATCTGGTAAACATATTGTGAGTCTCAATAAAAAATTGGGAGCAACAGTGTTTCCGAAACAATGCCTTGACCTCGCTGTATTTTGAGCTGGAAATGACAAATTTCTTATCCAAAAGAGCCAGTTTTGCACCTAGTATGTCAAAACTATCACCACTTGCCATGAGGTATGGAGAAGAGTTGTCAGTTGCTGTTTGCAAAATAACATGATCTCCTGAACCGAACCGAACTCCAATCTGCTCCTTTCCTCCACTTTTTTTTTAAAGTTTCCTCTCAATAAAAAATTCAACATCCTCTGGTTAATAAAAACTTTTTGGTTCTTCCCTCTCAATATCTCTTTCTGCCCTCTCTTTTTTTCTGGGCTCCTTCTCTGTCACAAGCTTTTTATGAATTTAATCAGCTGTATATTTTTGCTCTGCAACTGAACCCGAGGCTGCTGTCTTGGCCGAGTCTCTTGAAGAAATCTTTCAATTTTTAATCTTAATTGGATTAACCTGGATAAGAGCAGGTGACCTAAAACAATTTTTTTTAAAAATACTGTCTCGTACCTGTACTCTCAGTTGTCACCACTGAGGAGACAGCAAAGCTTTCTCCCTCATTATCTCATTGAAAAAGGTTCACGCGAGGTCCACAAGTGGCGGTAATACTTTTTAAAAGCTAAAAGGATTTTAATATAAAGCATGTAATTTCTAAGCCATTCCACTCTTCTTATCAGTAGTCTCCACCTTTCCTTTGCTCTTGAAGGAAACGGAAAGCTTTGCTGGTTGACCGATGCACTGTTAACTCTGATACGCTTACTTATATCGAAATTAAAAGGGGTGCTGATGTCACAAGGCTTCATTTTGTTCATCATTTAATCCAAGGTTACTGTGTCTATATTTTACATTTTTTTCAGTAGACCTGTTGTGGCAAAAACCATGGTTATAGGCCTGCAAAGTTAGCACTAATTGTCTGATGCCACGAAAATACATTTTGACTGCTTAGACGTTTTAGTCCCAATGTCATGATTATATCACGGTGTTAGCTGCGGCAGAATAAGGGGAAAAACTGGAAGGAAACACGAATCACCTTCGAGCAGCAGGCCACATAACCAAGCAAAAATGTCATCTTGTTGTGTTCCAGAATCAAAGTGGTAATGGGTCAGAATTGAAGTTTTATCTCATGTCAAAAAACCCAAAGACAGCTATGGTTAAACATGATAAGTCGAAAGCTGAGAGATGTGTGAGAGCCGCGACAAAATAAACTAAATGAACCCGCAAAATATCAAGAAAGGAAATATTCTCACGGCAATTTACCTCATTAAACAGAAAAAAATACTCCTTCAAATTTCAAACGAAATAAAACTAATTAAAATCATCTTGGTCAGTCTTTGCACTGTTTGCACAATCACCAACTCTGTTTTGGTCGAAATAAATTCTCAATTTACCACATCAAGATGTAAGAATGTTCTGGCTCTGCAGGCAGTTTTCTTGTCACTCGTCCTCTGGCTCAGTGAGTGTGTAGTGTGCTGCTGAGTGCGTTGTGGAGCAGCGCCTGTCACTCATGCAGACCATTAAATGGGCAAAATAAAATTTGCCAATTTGCCAAGTTTTGCAGTGAGCAAAACTTGCTCACTAGAGTTAGTTAACATGTTCAGGGAATTTCTTTACCTCCACCTAAGCCCCACCCACAAAAAAATGTCATGGTAACAGAAAAAGGGGTCTATAAGGAGAAGCAACAACTGTTTATTCATGTACCTGTACTCAAGATGCAGGACAATAATCCCACATATCTAGGACAGCAATGCTGTGTCTCATACTACTTTTTTAAAATTATTTTGGCCCTGTGAACCAGCATATTAAATGTGACATGAAACAATTACTTTCAGAGCAAAGTGTTAACTTTCAGCTTTAATTTGAAGATGTTTACATCAAATGAACCATGTAGAAAGAGTGGGTCTTTTGGCACAACCTTTTAGGAGGCAGAAAGAAACTGGAGCAAACAAATTTATCATACTGAAAATCTGGTTGCAAATCTAACAGTCTAAAGCCCACAGGCATCAGCACACACTGCTGTCTTGTGTGGTGATCTTCTGCCAGGCCTGTACAGCCACCAACTTCACTTGTTTCTTGCTCCAGTGGCTTTCAGTCTGATCTTCAGCAAATGAAATGCATGATCAATTGGACTCAGGTCGGATGACTGATTTGGGCAGTCAAAACATTCAATTGTTTGGCCATTAAAAGTCTTCTTTGGCTGTTGTAGCTGTATGTTTTGGGTCTCTGTCTGACAGCGCTGCTCCCTAAACAAGCTCAAATATTCTTATTTCAAGCCTAATGTGTGGAGAGGAAAGCAACAAAAGACATGTCACTGTGTAGTATTTTCTTTCTGCATGCAGAATTAGGCAGTGTGTACAGGGGTTTCACTGGCATTTCTACAACAGTGTGTGTGTTGCGTTAGTTATTGACCACATGTGATTATGCAGAAGTGTGAATTCCAGTCTGACATTTTCAAAATGCCTGATTGATGATTCTTTTAATAAATTACCTAAATCACATGCTAAATGACGATCAAAGGCATTGAAATCTTGTCTGTCAGTTATTGCACAGCTCTGTCCGACTGCATGCAATTTTAAAAACATAGCTTTAGGCTATCTAGTCGGCATTTGCAACTTTGAAAAATGTAATGAAATAGCCTTTCTTTAAACAAAATTGTCAGTGAAGCTTCCTCTTCCACCTCACAAACGTGCAAATCGTGAAACAGCAGCTGTCTATATACGGTAGTAGCAGGCCTGGAATTAAGTCATATATAGAGCAAGGCAACTTTGGTCTTTGATAAATACAAATTTAATGGGACATCTTCACCAAAATATCGAGCACCAAGGCCAAAACCAATGTTGTAATAACAGTAAGTGATAATTACATTGTAGGAAGACAGAACAGTAGGGCATAGAGTTACTTTGCAGCTGATAATAAGCCTAATCAGCCACCGTCAGTAATCAAAACACAGTTTACCAGACTGTAAAACATTAATCAAATCTATAAACAACCACACTCAGTGTCAGACAACTTTATCATACTTTAGCAGTCACCTTGTGTTTCTGTAGTGGTGACACAATGTTAAAAATATATATACAGTATCAGCACTTTGAATTAAATGGAAACTCCCTGTGCTCTCCAGGTAAAAATAATATGCTTAACTTTCTTTTGGAAATATTAACATTTGTTATATGTCAGCAAAAACACATAATTTTTGAAACACAAGATAAAAGGCGTCATACGTCAACAGTCTCCAATTCGGCATCAACACAATACATAAAGATAAACTTTACCTCCATTCAAATGTTGCATTTTGAATTTTGTCCCCTCAACTCATTACTAGCTTCTATTTGTTAGCTGCTCTATTTTAGTGGGAGGAGACTGTGGGATTGAGAGGCAAACTGTTTCAAATATTAAAATTTCTTACTAAAAAAACCTGGATCAGATACATGTTCAATTAAGTATTCAATGAAATGTCTGTTCAAAATCCACAAATGTTCTAATGGTCTGATGATGACAGAAGGGAATGGTTGTTTTATTTTAATGATTAGAAGTTGGCTAATTTTGTTTCTAAACCTTAGAAAAAGTGTCACGATGGGTTATTTGTTTAACATTAATTGTAATTTATGTTGCTGCTCTGGTTTCTGGTCTGTTTTTCTAAATAATGGTTTCTTGAAGGCCTTAATTCGGGCTGGGCACATTGCTCGTGCATGACACAAGAATAAAAATTCATTCATTCTTTCATTCATTCTATGTTAACTTGGTGGCAACACAGGATGAGTAATTGATATACAAATCATGTTGGGGGTGGAGTGCTGCTTTGGGTTAATTAGCATGCGACTGGTTCAAGTTTTTGGCATCGTCATCAGTTTTCACAATCGGCTGCTAAAAACAATTACTCCTTATCTCCTGATTGAACTGTTTTTTATCGGCCAAACAATTGGCATCCGATCAATCTGGGCATCACTAAGCAATATTAACTAATGTTAGCTAGCAGTTTAACTGTAAATTTTGACGTTACATACATGTATGTATTTGCAGGAGTGAGAGAAATTTGCTACTGTTGATGTCCAGCATGATGACAGAGACTCTGGGAAACATGAGTTTATGTACTGTGCTGCATCAAATTTAAATGACAAAATCTGCAACATCCTTTTAAGGGTACAACGGACAGTTCAAAACAGGACATGCCAAACTGGCTTTGTGGATAGAAGGGGCATGAAGGACACACTCCGGGGTGTCCACAGCACTGGTATAATTCCTGCCCTGAACTAGGAAGCAGTCACTGATTAGCACCTTTAATGGGGGTAACTAATCAGTCACATCACCAGGTGTAGAGAGAAGAAGACAGAAAATATACAGGTTTTTAGTGTACACCTCACCCACTGAGACCAATTCAAATCACATCTCAACACACAAACAGCAATCTGATACATCTAGATTCATTTACGAATAGCCAACAGATCAATACAACTTCATCTAGACAATACAATTTGATGCAGTCACATGTGACATGATTCAACACAGCATGACACACACATTCCCACTGTATTTCCAGAAATATTGTACTTTTGTGACTCCTTCAATTTAAAATAGCTACACATCTATTCACTGCAGTAAAGAGACGAGGTGAGAATAATGTTGTTAGGATCCCATCTAGAATTGGACTCTAAAGTTTTGTAATTATACAGGATTTATGTATGTATCAAGGGACATGTATTTTGGGAGAGACTGAACGGTTGCCAGGTTTAAATAGTCAGAGCTGAAACCAGTCGAAATGTATTTATAATTATAACAGAAGCTGAAGCTAGCTTGAAATCTAGTGGCAATAATATCTAGGGGGGCAGGAGGACAGAGTGATAGCCAAAAGGTCCTGTTAAATTGTTATCGTGGGGCTTAATAAGCTTAGCCTTTTGGCCCTGGGAGATTAGCAAAAGAACAGAAAGTGTAATGACAGATCTGATACCATCAGGGTAAAAACTTACAATAAGTGGAACAGCAGGAGCAGCAGGGTTTCTGAGCTGATCAGTGATGCTAAGTAAAAACCTAGAATTAACAGCAGCAAGTTCAGAAAATGTTTACATCCTGCATATTTAAATCTTACGTGGGAGGTTTATAAATCTTTCATATGCAGATGGCGGACTACAAGTCTGCTGGATGCCACCCACATTTGACACTTCATACAGATGTGATTCTGTCGGGGGGATAATCTGACTCTGAATTTGAACATTGTTTTAAGAGGGGAAATTACATGCAGTGGCGATGAGCAAACTGGCAAGAATATACTGTAATAATCAGGTCCAGGAAGTTTTAAACACCTGTTACATTGTTGAGTTGTCCTTGAAGAGGTAGTGCTTTTCAATTATGCTTTTGATGTTTTCGTGATAAGAGTCTTTGGACGAGAGTGTTATTATTTGTTGAGGCAAGTGGAGTTTTATGTTGACGCTTCAATTCATGATTGGTGTTCGGTGTCCCATTAGCCACCTGTCACATCATGAGTCCACACAGTTCTCATTACAATGTGGGTAATAGTGTTCGGTCTACATTGAAATTAAAATAACATTGCCAGAATTTTGGAGTCTATAATGCGTTGAACTTCATTGTCACCAATGGAATCAATGGAAAGATGACCAGTCATTGCAGGTACAGAGAATTGTTTTTTTGAGCCACGTGGAAGCCCCTTTGATGATAATAAAAAACGCTTTATGAGTACGAGGCAGCAGGAAAGGAAACCATTACAGACACCAGGAAACGCAGACCCCCCAAGGTCAAAGAAACCCCGGCAGGGCCACCAATATGAGACAGCGAGCAGCCATGCAAACAAACACAACAGATGTGGGTCTTCCGAGTCTGATCAATGGCTGTGGCTGTTTGCTCTGCCCCCACCAGCCGATAACACGGCTGCAAGGAGCATTTATTACTCACTGCAACGTGCGATTAATGAAGTCTGAAAAATGGTCTCCACTCATTAGCATCCGCTGACCCCCTGCAGATTGCAATGATTGGTTATGCTTCCTATTTGTCACCCTTGGTCACAACGAGCTCCTCAACAAATCGAGGGACATGATCTACAAATCTACGACCGGTGCACACCCACTAAACCTGGTGTGAAGGATGTGTGTGGGGTGAGACATATGCACTTTTATATATCAATTTAATTAGCTCCTAATTATTTTGTTTTGAATGTATGATTAATTAGACTGCATCCTCATTTCTGCCTCTATTGTTCAACTTTAACAAACGAAAAATAATTAATTCATGATTTATGCAGAAACATAAACTAGAATTACTGAATTTGCTCAGACTATATAATGGTGAAAGGGTTTAATAAAAGTTATTAAGTGTATTTTTGTTGCTATATTGTCATGTATGATTTCAGTGAATAATTTCCAGTGAGTAACTGTCTTCACTTAGAGACTGATAGAAAGATGAACATGATGTCACAGAGAAGTGGGCCATTGACCTTTTAGATATAGAATGTCATCACCTGATCGTTTTATCCGACTAGACATCAGTGTAAAATTTTTTACATAATATGCATCTGAATTCTTGAGTTATGGCCAAAAATGTGTTTTGTGACAGTGACCTTGAGTGACCTTGACCTTTGACTTCTGTCCACCAAATTCTAATCAGTTCATCCTTGAGTGCAAGTGGACGTTTGTGCCAAGATTGAAGAAATTCCCCTGAAGCGTAGCCTGAGATTTCACATTGACTGGAATGGAACAAACACGAGTGACCTTTGACCAACAAAGGCTAATCAGTTTGAGTGCAAGATGCCATTTGTGACAGATTTTAAGAAAATCCTACAGGCGTTCTTGAGATATCATGTTCACAAGAATGGGATGGACATGGGGTCACAGTCACCTTGACCTTTGACCTCACACAGTCAAAATCTAATCATCATCCTTGAGTCAGAGTTGTCTCTCGTGCCAAGTTTGAAGAAAATCCATCGAGGTGCTCTTGAGATCATATTCACAAGAACAGGACACAGCCTGAAAAAAAAAAACATAATACCTCTGGCCACAGCTGTCGCAGGCATGGAGGCATAAAAATGTTCATTATTTTTTCTGAGTCTTGCCAACTGAGAAAAATACCCAGAATGCAACCTGTCTCTTAAAGTTCATCTCAGTCAAGTTGTTTGAGCAACACCCACATTACTGGTGGTAACAGCACATGCAGTTTAATACTACAGGTCCCAGAATTCTAGAGGCAACAAACACTCATTGAGCAGCTAATACAACAGAAGGTGTATGTATTTACAGGTCAGCCAAATAAACTCATGCCGTTTTAATAAAGGAGCCAGTCCATAATTGGCCTTTTTCCATAACGCCATGAGCTACGGCCATCTGGTTTCAAGCTGTGCACGGTACAAGTGGTTTTACACAAAACAGCAGGGTAACAGTGGAAGGAGTTGGTTATGTTGCTGAGAAGTTGCAGGTGTACATCCTGTCACCTGCAGCGATTCATTTCGTTTTGTTTTATAGACACATTTTCAATTAACAGCTTGTCAGTGCTAACTTCCTTGACAAATACATTGATTTTCACAATAAAAGCCACCTCAAGTTTCACGCAGCTGAATGCTTTTACTGTGAAGCAGTAGCAGGAAATGATCAGTTAGCTATGGCACTAACTTACTGCAGCTCTGATTCTTA